>RJWJ010019887.1:0-29736 GCA_004363605.1 Indri indri | reverse complement strand
GAGTTGAATTCCAAGTAGAAGGCGGTTCGGTGAGTGTGAGATCCGAGCAGTCAGCCTTAGCTGAAGGATCTTACTGCGGTGGTGGGGAGGCGAATTCGCTGTTGCTGCGCCCAGGTTCACGTTCGGGTACTGTAAACACAGTCCGGCTGTCGGGGAGGGTCTGTGAGGAGCAGGCAGAGCGCAGGGCCCGTAAAGAGCAGGTCTGTCCGCCCTGAGACGTGACCGTCCAGTGGAGGCCAAGTGCGATCTCTAAGGCCGGGGACAGAGCACCGACAGCGCTGTTCTCCGCTAAGGGACTCGTGCGAGGCCCCTGTGACGCCGCGTGTTCATGCACATTAACGCTGAGTGCAAGTGGATTTGGAAATGCACTGAACGCTGTGACAATTTTTCTTTGAACCTTGCAGGTTCCCCTGAAAGGAGAGGCGAACGTGCGTCCTCGAGTCCCGAGAACAGCACGGCACAGCCCGTCGGGAACGGAGAGTCCAGTCCGGCGTCCGCGGACGAGCAGCCTGGAGGGAGCACCTGCGGGGGTCCGCCGCTGCAGGGCCGCGTTCCCAAGGGGCAGGGCGACTCCGAGAGCGACTTCGAGTCCGACCCCCCTTCTCCTGGGAGCAGCGAAGAGGAGGAGCCGGAGGACGAGGAGGGTCTTCGGGGGGAGCAAGGCGACTTCAACGACGACGACACCGACCCCGAACACCTGGGCCACAGGCCGCTGCTCATGGAGTCCGAGGACGAGGAGGAGGAGCGGCGCAGCTCCGAGTCCGACGACGGCCCGCCCGGGGCGAGGCCGGGCGCCAGCGCGCTCCGCGGACCGGGCCCCGGCGGGGCGGCGCAGCGCGACGTGTTCGGCGCCGCCCCCTTCCCGGCGCGGCGCGCGGGCCCCGAGCAGGACGAGGCCGACGTGTTCGCGCGCGCGCCCTTCGGCGGGAGCGGGCGGCGCGCGCCCGGCCTGGACGCCTTCGGGGCCGCGCCCTTCCGGCCCCTGCCCGCGGGCGGCGAGGACGCCGCGGGGGCCCCCCCGGCGCGGGCGCGGCAGCGCGGCCTGCAGAAGCTGTCCTCGCGCCAGCGCCGCGCGCGGCAGGACGCGCCCGGGGGCAGCGGGAAGCGGCTCCACGCCGCGCCCGCGCCCGCCAGGAAGGCGCCCAAGCCCTTCCGCACCCCCGAGCGCGCGCGCAGGCCCCGCAGGCCCGGCCGCCGCGACTCGCAGGGCGGGGGCGAGCCGCTGAGCGCCTCGGACTCCAAGGAGAACATGGGCGTGGCGCCGGCGGACGGGAAGGACCGCGAGGACGCGCCGCTGGACCCCTTCGGCGCCAAGCCCTTCCGGCCGGCGGACGCGCCCCGCACGGACGACTTCGGGGCGGTGCCCTTCACGGAGCTCGTGGTGCGGGGCGCCCCCCGGCAGCCCCCGCCGCCGGCCGCGGCCGAGCTGGACCCGTTCGGCGCCGCCCCGTTCCCCGCCAAGCCGTAGAGGCCGCCGGCGGGCGCGCAGGGGCTCGGCTCCGGGCCGGGGGGGCCGGGGGGACCGGGGAGGCCGGGGGGGCCGGGGGGGCCGGGGGGCCGGGGGGGCGGGGAGGCCGGGGCCCCCGCGCAGCCCTCCGCGGCGCTGGTCCTCGCGCTCGGGCGGAACAGGCGGGTCCGGCGAGCCGAGTCCGAGCAGGAAGCGTCTCCGCGGGGCGGCGCCGGGGCCTCTCCCGAGCGGGGACGAGCTTCCGCCCCGACCCGCGGCGCAGACGGGCGGCGGCGCCTCTCCGGCGCGGCCCCGGGAAGGGACGGCGAGGTCGCCGCTGTCGATGTCGGAACGTCGCTCGCGCGTCCGCGTCCCGGGCTCGTTCCCGATCCGGCGTTTAGAGCCAGGGGGCTTTGAGCGCGCGCAGGTTGTGCTCGGGGGTGTTTCTAAGGTCTCTTCTGACTTCCACGCGGTAAATGACAATCTAATTCTCTTTAGGAATTAGGAAATTACTTTCTGGGGGGTGCAGAGATTCTGTACGCCTCTCTCTAAAGCAGAGCCAGAAGTAACTGACTATCGTGCCTACAACTGTTCTCATTTTTAGAAACAAGTGCCATTAACATGGAATATCTGATGAGAAGCGTATGAAGTGATGCATGTATTAATCAGCTCCATTTACCGCTCCGCAGCGCATACATACGTCAAAACAGCATTGTATACATGATAAATATATGCAGTTTTTGTCAATTAAGACAAATTTTAAAAACTGGAATCTCTACGCAGAAGCCTAGAGCAAAAACGTACACAGAAATATCTGACATTTGAAAAATGTAAAAAAAAAAAATGATACAGCAAGAAAAAACATTCAGTATTTTAGGAACACTTTTTATACTCTGTTTTATAAGGGCTTTTTGCCCCAATTTTTATTATCATGTCCCTGACAAAGCAGATTATTGGAAAAACTGGGAGTGAGGACGAGGGTCATAGAGAAATTTCAGGAAAAAAGCGTGTGGCTGAAACCCTGAATTTTAGGACGTTCACAATGCAAAATCATGTTGCATTTAGCAGTGTACTTTATTAAATCACCGCCTTCACCGAATACGCCCCACGTCGTAAGCGACAGTTTTTACTTGTGTTTTATCAGGTTTGGAGCGCGGAGTAGTGTCAGTCAAGTCAGGGACAGTAACGCCCGCGAGGCCTTACAGGCGCATGCGTGCGTCCTGCCACGAGCGCCTCTGCACCGCCGGGCCTGGGCGGACGCGGGTGGCCGTGGCGGGGGACCAGCGTCCCAGCCTGCCCGTCGGATCGTCTTCGCTGCAAGGACCCGGCTACCGAAATTGCCTTTTCCCCACCGCACATCCTGATTACAAACTTGAGATTTTATAGAAGTAGACATTACATATATGAATTAATGTGAATACAGCATTTGTGTTTCCTGTGTCTGTATCTATTTTAGGTTGAAATTGTCCTTCCCTATCAGATGAACATGTGGAAGTTTCTAGAACTGTTAAAGCAATTCACAAAAAGGGGTGGAAACTCTTACCAACTGGCACTCTCCTCGACTGCTGTATTTTAAATTAACTCTTTGAACCCGATCAAAGTGTATTTTATGAGTGATCTTATTCGAATCTCTTAATTATAGCGCCCCAGTGGGATAAGCTATTTGCCTGTTGTCACAGTTCTGAACTTGGAAAGAAGTATATGTAACTAAACCACATATTCTTTTTTTAATGCCTTTTTTTTTAACGTGCTGAGTCAGGTACAAATTGGATAGGGAAGCAGTATGTGAGTTACAGCGTAGCAGAGGCAGACCAGCGTCACATTACCGCTTAGAGCTGTGTTTTCAGAGCCGAACTGCACCAATTACTTGTCCTTGTGCCAAAGGCAAATATTATGTTTGCACCTTTTTTTTTTCATATTCTCAGGTTGATTAATACTGCTAATGCAAATGTTCCAGTAGATGTTCTTTAAAACGTTACAAAATAGGTTCAAGTGACACTTTCTTTTAAAAGTGAAGAGTTGATTACACATAGTAAATTCATGAACTACAGTAGGTTTGTATCAAACATGATTTTTTTTTAAAGAAAATCTGTTGGTAGATTTGTACGCAATATGTTTCTTTGACTTTTTAGTCCTTGGTCTCTGCTAGACCTCGTGAGCTGCATCATTTAGAAGAGGTGATGGATGAACTAATATGGTCTCTTTTGGATATAAACATGAAATGCGTAGAGTTTTACTTGTTTCTCAAGACACTGAATAACGTTAAATGATTCAGACCCTGATGTGCAGACCCTTTGGCTTACGATGTTACAAGGATTCTGCAGAAACAACTGTGAGAGAGCTCACAATATTTACATTTGTGTGTTTATCAGAGCACAGCCTGGCAGCTTTCCTCGGTCTAGACGGTAGCGCAGAGGGAAGATTCAGGATTCAGTCGGGGTCCAGTGGGATAGAAAGGGGAGATTCCTTTGTGTCGCAGTAGAGGCGTTTCCCCGGGGGATGGAGATCTGCACCTTCTGTTTTCATTCATTGCCTCCCACCGTCACGGGGGAGCTGTCAGTGGTCACTCCTCACAGCCGGTGCAAAGACTCGTGAGTCTCAGGAGAATGAAGCCCCCGAGGCCCGTGAGGGTGCCTAACAGTGCACGGCACACAGCGCTCGGTAAAAATTTGGCTCTATTAAGGAATGGTCCACTTTTAATTTAAGGAAGGAAAGTTGAAAAACATTAATATCACTTGGGTGTCCCCTGCGCTTTAGGACGTGGTCGTAAGTCTGAGCCTGTCACCCTTGAACGTCGCGCTAAGGGAAGTGAAGTATTTTGAAGCTAGCAAAAATCTGAGGCCAAAGTTGTTTCCCAACAGCTTTAATAATGCTTGTGGATTTTAAATAATTTAAAAAAGTGGACCATTTGCTTAATTATTTCAATATGATCAGTAAAATGTTAGTATTAAAAAAGATCAGCTTTTTATGGCATTGAAGAATGTATCTGCTAAGACAAAAATCGCTTGGTAGACGTATCAGGTGGATGAGGAAAGTAGGGTGGTGAAAATTTAACTGACGAGAATATTTATTCAGAAGTGTGATTCTCTCCCCCACACCCCGACTGCTGTGCACGTGTGTGTTACTTGGCCATAGTTATGACATCATCTGGATTTGCAGATAGACACGACTCTGTCCTACCCTGTTTCTCGTTTGACCGTGATAGCCTGTTGTCTTCCTCTTGCTGGTGGAAAATACTAGGGTGGAGCCCACTCTCTGAGCAGTTTCCCGCTTGCTTTATTTTGGGTTTTGGTACTTCACATGAGCACTGTTAGGAGGTACAAGTATTTTTAATATCACTAGTTCTCAAGAGTTTGGGTACATTTGTTTTAATATTTAGAATGTGCAGTGAACTTTTTCTTAATTTTTTTTTCTTTTTAGCAAATCTATTATCATTTTAGGTCCAATTACTGAGTTGACAGTCTACTGTGAGAATAACATAAATGAATAGTTTATTTGGAAACTTTTATACTCAGTGGAGTTTTATATGTTAAGATAAAAATATACACACATGCATGCACACACCATATCTCTACTGTGGAGGTAAATGTGAATTTTTTAAAAAATGGAATCACAACCACAATCGTGTCTAAAAGAACATTCACTCCTAGCGAGAGTTTACAAAAGCCACTAAAAGAGTGAGGTGGATGAAAATGCAAAAAGGGTCGTCACTTAGGGTTTTTACTTTAAAATGGTAGTGCTACCTTGGAAAGAGAATTGTTTTTATTACTATGCTCTTTTTGTGATTGAAGTCATCTAATAGAAGCCGTAGAGAAGCTACTTTTTATTGCTGGCGAACAGCTTTAAGTGCACTTTCTTTGATGACACTTCCATTTTTTGTTAAACTTGAATTTTCTGAGGCCTTTTATGTACCACTAAGCAAATAACCTTAACCTTTAAATAAACTGAATTTACGTCTTTATTATGTTTTTAATTGTTATAAAACAAACTTGTTAAAGTATAACTTCAGTCTTCAAATATAGCTGGGAAACTGTTATGAAATAGAATCGGTTGCTTTTTCCCCATAGCTGAGTAAGCACTAACAGATTTTATTACGTTATTGCCTTTACATTGCTTATTCCTTTTGACTGAATTCTGGCCCCGATTCGCTTTGTTTGAAATTTAAAGTTATTTTCTTACTGTATTTATCATACCTTACTGTTATAATCTGCTTTCTTTAAATGCAATAAATCCCAAATGGATTGCATATTCTTTATAATCAGCGACTTCTGAATTTTTCATTACTTACCATGACCTATTAAAAGTGTTGGATGGAAACTTCTATTCAGTTCTTTCGTTCCCACCAGAGCCCTACTTATGCACCTACTAGTGGAATAGAAGAATGAGTGAGATCAGATTCCTGTTCTTAAGAAACTCACAGTTTAGGATTTAGGCAAGAAAACCCATTTGCCCTAGAATTTTTGCAATAGGGACACTGGATAGCACAGTTTTTTCACTCACTATAATTACTGATACTTAAGGTAAGGCAAAAACTTAGATTTTGAAGTACCTTTTGAATAACTTGTTTTACAGTTTTTGTATTATGTGTAGCTTATTTTTTAAACTCTTTAAAAATTATTAACGTCTTTGGCTAAAGCAAATATTGGTTATTTATTTGGTTAAATAACATTTTAATCCTTGGTTATGTCAGGAAACAGGCTTTGACACATTGAAGAGAAAGCCTACGTGTTAGATTGACTAAGCGTGGCATCAAGGCTGCGATATTGTCTTAATTACGTAAGATATGATATTCCACAAACGGGAGTCTTTGGGTTGGTGGCCTGGGGAAAGATTCATCTTACTTGCTATGAACTATTTTTGAAGCAGTAACATTTATCTAATGTTTATGTGGAAAAATAAGGGCTTTGTGTCTTTTTTAATGAATGGTATAAAGCAGCAAAGCATCGCCAATGATTGAAAAGTTATATTAAAACAGCAATGAATCACTGTTCAAATTCGGTGATGGTTAACTTCTTTAGAGACAAATATGAGCTGTAATTTGAGCTACTCATTATTATTATTTTTTTTATTTCAGCATACTACGGGGGTACAAATGTTTAGGTTATGTATTGCCTTTGCCCTCCCCGAGTCAGAGCTTCAAGCATGTCCATCCCCCAGACGGTGCGCACTCATCTGGAACATACCCATCCCCTCCTCCCCACTCCAAACTGCCTGACACCTGATGAATGTTATTGCTGTATGTGCCTTTAGGTGTCAATCAGTGAAACCAGTTTGATGGTGAGTACATGTGGTGCTCGTTTTTCCATTCTTGGGATACTTCACTTAGTAGAATGGGCTCCAGCTCTATCCAGGAGTATGCAAGAGGTGCTATATCACCATTTTTTCTTATAGCTGAATAGTACTCCATGGTATGCATATAGCACGTTTTATTAATCCACTCATGTATTGATGGACACTTGGGTTGTTTCCACATCTTTGCAATTGTGAATTGTGCTGCTATAAACATTCGAGTGCAGGTGTCTTTTTTATAGAATGTCTTTTTTTCCTTTGGGTAGATGCCCAGTAATGGGATTGCTGGATCAAATGGTAGTTCTGCTTTTAGTTCTTTGAAGTATCTCCATATGGCTTTCCACAGAGGTTGCACTAGTTTGCAGTCCCACCAGCAGGGTATGAGTGTTCCTATCTCTCCGCATCCACGCCAACATTTATTGTTTTGGCACTTTTTGATAAAGGCCAGTCTCACTGGAGATAAGTGATATCTCATTGTGGTTTTGATTTGCATTTCCCTGATGATTAGAGATGTTGAGCATTTTTTCATATGTTTCTTGGCCATTATTCTGTCTTCTTTTGAGAAGTTTCCTGTTCATGTCCTTTGCCCACTTTTTGACAGGGTTGTTTGATTTTTTCTTGCTGATTTTCCTGAGTTCTATATAGATTCCAGTTATTAGCCCTTTATCGGATTTGTAGCATGTGAAAATTTTCTCCCATTCTGTAGGTTGTCTGTTTGCTCTCATGATAGTTTCTTTGGCTGTGTAGAAGCTTTTTAATTTGATCAGGTCCCATTTTTTTATTTTGGTTGTTGCTGTGATTGCCTTTGGGGTCTTCATAAATTCTTTGCCTAGGTTGATGTCTCTAAGAGTTTTCCCAACATTTTTTTCTAGAATTCTTATGGTTTCATGCCTTAGGTTTAAGACTGTTACCCACCATGAGATGACTTTATCAATTCCAGTAGTCTCATGGCAGAATCTTTGGGGTTTTCTAGGTATAAGATCATATCGTCAGCAAAGAGCGATAGTTTGACCTCTTTTGCCCCCATTTGGATGCCCTTGATTCCACTCTCTTGCCTGATTGCTGTGGCCAGGACTTCCAACACTATGTTGAATAGAAGTGGAGACAGTGGGCAACCTTGTCTGGTTCCAGTTCTAAGTGGGAATGCTTTTAATTTTTCCCCATTCAGTATGATGTTGGCTGTGGGTTTGTCATAAATGGCTTGTATCATTTTTAGTAAGCCCCGTCTATGCCTATTTTGTTAAGCGTTATCATAAAAGGGTGTTGAATTTTGTCAAATGCTTTTTCTGCGTCTACTGAGAGGATCATATAGTCTTTGTTTTTGCTTTTATTTATGTGGTGAATTACATTTATAGATTTGCATATGTTGAACCATCCCTGCATCTCTGGAATGAAGCCTACTTGGTTGTGATGGATCATTTTCCTAATAAGCACCTGGATTCGGTTAGCTAGAATTTTGTTGAGAATTTTTGCATCTATATTCATAAGGGATATTGGTCCGTAGTTTCCTTTTTTGTTGCATCCTTTCCTGATTTTGGTATCAGGGTTATGTTGGCTTCACAAAATGTGTTGGGGAGGATTCCATCCTTCTCGATGTTGTGGAATAATTTCTGCAGGATGGGCACCAGTTCTTCTTTGTAGGTGTGGTAAAATTCGGGTGTGAAACCATCTGGTCCGGGACTTTTCTTTTTAGGAAGGTTTTTTATTGTTGCTTCAATTTCAGTCCTTGATATTGGTCTGTTCAGGAATTCTATTTCTTGCTAGTTGAGCCTAGGGAGGCCGTGTGTTTCTAAGAATTTGTCCATTTCCTCCACATTTTCCAGTTTATGTGCATAAAGGTTTTTGTAATATTCATAAATTATATCTTGAATTTCCAGGGCATCGGTTGTAGCTTCTCCTTTTTTGTTCCTGATGGAGCTTATTAGAGTTCTTTCTTTTCTGCTGTTCATTAGTCTAGCCAAAGGTGTGTCAATTTTATTTTTTCAAAGAACCAACTTTTTGTTTTATTAATCTTCCGTGTAGTTTTTTGTTGTCAATTTCATTTATTTCTGCTCTGATCTTATTTATTTCACTTCTGTTGGGTTTGGGGTGGGTCTGCTCATCCTTTTCCAGTTCTTTGAGATGATTGTGATCTGTCTTTTGTCTGTAGGCATTTATGGAAATAAACTTTCCTTTCAGGACTGCTTTGGCTGTGTCCCACAGATGTTGTAACTTGTGTCTCCTTTGTCACTTAGTTCAAAGAATCTTTTGATTTCCATCCTGATTTCCTCATTTATGAAGTAATCGTTCAGCAGAAGGTTGTTTAGTTTCCATGACTTTGTGTGGAAAGAGAGTTTCTGTTGGGGTTGATTTCTAATTTTATTCCACTGTGATCTGAGAAGATGCATGGTATAATTTCTATTTTTTAAAATTTTTTGAGACATGCTTTGTGGCCTAGGATATGGTCAATCTTAGAGACTGTCCCATGAGCTGATGAGAAAAACGTACATTCGGTGGTTTTTGGGTAGAATGTCTTGTAAATGTCAGTCAGGCCATTTGTTCTAAAGTCCATTGTTTCTTCATTAATTTTCTGTTTGGAGGATCTGTCCTGTGCTGTCAGTGGGGTGTTGAAGTCTCTGGCTATTACGGTGTTGCTGTCTATCAATTTGTTTAGATCAAGTAGAGTTTGCTTTATGAATCTGGGTGCACGTGAGTTGAGTGCATAAATATTTAGAATTGTTATGTCTTCTTGTTGAACTGTACCCTTCACCATTATGTAGTGACCATCTTAGTCTTTAAATCAACAAAAGTAATGAAAGACAAAGTTATCTGAAATCAAAATTGCCACGCCAGCCTTCCTTTGGCTTCTGTTTGCTTGAAATATTGTTTTCCACCCCTTCACCTTCCTTCACCTTGAGTCTGAATGCATCCTTGTGGGTTAGATATGTTTCCTGAAGACAGCAGATACTTGGCTTGTGTGTATTTATCCATTCGGCCAGCCTATGTCTCTGTAGTGGGCAGTTCAAGCCATTCACATTTATTCAGAGAATTGGACAAGGGGCAGATTTCTGTTCACCCTGTTGAGTTGAACTTTGTGGCTTTGTTGTTTTGTTTTCTCTCTTGAGCCATTGTGGTGTCTGGCCTTTGATCTTTGGCTTTTGGGTGATTTTATATTCGTGAGTGTTTCTTGTGCTGATCCATGTGTAACACTGTTTTTAGTACTTCCTGGAGGGCAGGTCTCGTCTTGGTGAATTCCCTCAGTCTTTGCTTATCTGAGAATGTCTTTATTTCTCCTTCCTATACAAAACTTAGTTTTGCAGGGTACAAGATTCTAAGCTGGGCGTTATTCTGTTTCAGAAGAGTGAGAATGGGGCCCCCGTCTCTTCTTGCTTGTACGGTTTCGGTTGAGAAGTCTGGCGTTATTCGGATGGGCTTTCCCTTGTATGTTACCTGCTTCTTTCGCCTTACAGCTTGCAGAAGGGCCTCTTTATAGTGCATATTTTGGTCAGTCTGATGCCTGCATGTCTTGGTGTCTTCCTGTTTGCGGTGAATCTCCCAGGGGTCCTTTGAGCTTGTTACCTGGATATCTAGATTTTTAGCAAGGCCTGGGAAGTTCTCCTCTATTATATCCTGAAATAGCTTATGCAACCCTTGTGTATTTTCTTCCTCACCCTCAGGGATGCCCACAACTCTCACGTTAGGCTTCTTCACATAATCCCACATTTCTTGTAGGCTTTTTTCTTTTCCCTTATTTCTCTGCTCTATCTCTGTGACTGACTTATTTAATCGAAAGGTGTTACCTTCAATCCCCGAGATTCTTTCTTCTGTTTGATCTACCCTGTTCTGGAGGCTTTCCACTGTGTTTTGTAACTCGTTGAATAAATTCTTCATTTCCAGGAGTTCAGTTTGATTTTTCTTTAATATTTCAATTTCTTTAGTGAATTTTTCTTCCAAGGCCTGGATTTTTTATTTGTGGTTTCTTTGTCTTACCCATTTTTTCTTGCCTATCATTGAGTTTTCTTACAATCCATGTTCGAAATTCTGTCATGTTGGTGTTCTGAATTTGGTTGACGTCCATTGCTAGAGAGCTGGTGTTCCCCTTTTGGCGTGTGCTTTCTGGTTGATTCTTCATACTTCCAGAGTTCGTTCGCTGATTCCTTCCCATCTGGACGGGCTACTTATTTTGAATAACAAATCTTTTTTTAAAGGAAGCCCAGCTCAAACATCATATGTATCATGTAGTTAATATTCTCATATTGAAGGCATGAGCTTTTGAAGTTTTGTTGTTGCATATTAAAAAAGATACATAGTATTTTGATAATGGATTTATAAAGCAGGACTAGAACCCTGTTCTCCATCTCAGGCCTCTAAAGGTGGAGGTCCGCTTTTCATAAGAGACCCCTATTGACCTCTGTCTTCCAAAAATGTTTTCTTAAAGGGAGAGTCAGTTCTGGATTATTAATCTCACTACTTGGGAAACACGGCACAAAATTTTCAGGGGACCTTGGTACTCAGTAATTCAGTATAAACACAAGTATTGTGATAATGCATATATAAGACACGTCTGTCTGTCCCCTAATGGCTGAGCTGGTTCTTCACACAGGGGTGGAATTACCAGGAATGCTGATTCCAGGTGGATATGGACTTAACGCAGCTCAGCGAGTGGCAGGAATCCAGAACAGGCTTTGCCCCCTGACATCTAATTTGGGGCAAAGAATCTATCTCGCAGCTACCTGCCAAATGGAGAGTTGTACAGCTCTGTGCCAGTCGGCCACTCTTCATGTCAGACATTCTGTCCAGGAAGGATGCCCTGAGACGTGACAGGTATTCCCTGAATCTTCATTCCTGATTCCAAAATGCGACTTTAAAGCTGTTGTGTATTATAAAGAATGACAAGCAGTACTTAAGATATTTAGTAAACCCAGTTTATTTACATAATTCATATTTCGCCATGCAGCTTACTGAATTGCACTCAGTGTAAATAACAAAAAAAGACAAGCACTGTCTTGCTATTTGAAAATGGCTTTATATAGAAAGATAACTGTTTCTTAAGTGAGTTAACTACAACCCTATAAATCACCAATTTAAAACAGCCATAGATAATTTTAAAATGTACTTGTAAAGTTTGTAGGCAAAGAGCTTTTATAGTTTACACATTGATAAACCAGTTTTTCTCAGTACTGTCACTGGATAGTATACCTTCATTTTAATAAACCTATAAAAACAAAAATAACTTAAATATACATTACAAGGCTCAGATTTATAGGCAATTTTAAAATGTTTTAACGTTAACAATGTCTTAAAATTTTACCAGTAGTGTTGTGCACACAGTAGGTGGTCATTAAATGCTGACACACAGAAGTGTTTATAGTTGACAGCAATCCACATTCATTCATTCCCTACTTTAAAGTAAATGCATCATAGTAAAGAAAAGAGAGGAGAGCTTTCTTAAAATATTTAACATTTTCATAAAAAGTTGAAATGTTTACATGGAACAATTCTCCCTACAGTGAGATCTGAATGTCTTTTAAATTCAGACTTTCCCCTCATTTTTAACTTAATTTGTCATTTTGGCCAAACCAAGTAACACTGAGTAGTTGTAATTATCTATTATATTTAAAAGCTATAATATCATGTAAGCCAATAAGGGATGTTTCAGAAGAAATATATCCTACGATTCTTTCACCCCAAGCTTTTGTCACGTAGCATAGGGATCAAATTGTGGCCTTACGAGGTGAAACAGCCATTTCAAAGTAGCATTCCGCCCTAATGACGGGTGGGACACCTCCTGGGGGAAAATTCTCCACGCACACTAGCATGGGGAATTTCTATTCCCAAAACACTACACTGGAAGGACAAACATCTGACAGTTGTATAAACTTGAGGCACATTTAACTTTCCTAATATACGTACAAAAGGCATTTTGGGAATAAGCTTTCTCTTCATTCATTTTTCTGATACTCAGTAATTCGATTGTTCTGAAAAATACACCAGTACTTAAAGCAGCTCACATCAACTCTTTAAGAAATTTGGGTAACATTTTATATTCTATTAAACAATGTAAGTTTTTATAAATGTCTGCTTTAAGGGATTTAATTTATGCATATGAAAAGAACAAGAGAGTTATGTTGTATGTCGGGGCAGCGAGATCTATTCTTTAAGTATATACAGTAAAGAGCAAGTTTAATGCTTCAGGTCCCAATATTAGGTATCAATACTTTGCGTTATCGCTGCAATGCACAGGTGAACAACCACATCATCACACAGGCCAGCTGCATGACTTTGTTCTAAGGCTTCAGGTTCGTTTCAGGGTCTGGACGGCCACCGAGACGCCATGGCCTGGGAAGCAGCACCCGCAGAGCGGGGAACCCCCAAATTCAGGACTGCGGACCCAGAGGCAAAAGCTCTTGGGATCAAAGACTTTCTGCAATCCACTCCCAAGAATTCAGTGATTATATGAAATTAACTCATATCTGAAGTTAACATGTTTACGTGGCTCTTGGTTATTAGACCACAGAATTTGTCCACTAATCATGTTAGTTTCTAAAGTGACTCTCATCTGATAGAAAACGGCAATGCAAGCTCTTCTCCTCTTCTCAACGCCCCTCTCAACTTAAGGAAGTTTAGATTTTTTGTTCTGGCAAACTAAAACATCCAATGTTCCCAGGGAAAAGAGAACCTACAGCTAAAGAAAATAATTATCTTAAGTGCCAGTTTCTTACAAACCACATATTTATTTAAAGGCTAGTGATTATTCAAAATCACCATCCTAGCTTGTAGTAAGCCTAGGCTGTAACAACGCCTGCCTGGATTAGGCACTTAAACTCGATAATCTACTGAAATATCTCCCATTAATCACACAGGTTGGCTCCATTTTCCATGGAGACGAGCCCTTCCTAAGGAAGTTAAGCTGGTGTTAAGTACAACGAATCCTATTTCTACACGTTCACTGGTGTTCAGATGTTTCTTGACCATCAACTCAAACTCATCTTCACTTTCTGTACAGGCAGCAAATTAGTAATCTTGAGGGTCTGTAAAGCAGCTGATAGTCGAGATCCCCAAATACATTTTTTTCCATTTTTATAAAGCATCACCCATGATACATTAAACAAGAGGAAAAAGGAAAAATGGATGGGACCCTTAGAAGCAGTGGGCACACAACTCCTGTCATGTATTGCTTACGGCTGGATCCACCGGCCACACCTGGGCTCACAAGCGCGAGACGGGGTCAGGACAAGGCTCACTGTGCCGGTACCGCATGACGTACACCGTGGACTGATGCCACCAGTACAGCATCGCCACCGCCAGGACGTGCCAGATCTGGTGGCTCGAGCCGAGGTAGTTGAGTTGTCCTGGGAGGGAAAGTAGAAAGAAAACAGGATTAATTGTAGCACGGTCACACGAAAATAAAAACGTTCCCATCTTTGGCCTTGGCCGTGCGGCTCAGCAGCAGGAAAACTTCATTAATTCACACCCAAATGTTTTTTAAAATGGATCAATCCACATTTGGGTCTAATTTTAAGGTTTAAGTACACAGGTGAACTTTAGAAATTCTATTCCAGGTGTGTTTTCAAAATCTAACTTAATTATCTTCAGGAATTTGACCTTCTGTCTCCAACATCTCAACTCGTATCTGGAGGAACGAAGAAAAAAATTACATGAGTGTTAGAAATCCGGGAGAAGCTGCTCTGCCGTGCTCAGACATGAACCTGCCAGAAGCACTTTCTGTATTCCAAGCAGGTGTGCACAGACCTGAATCTTTTGTCTGTCACTAACGGAATAGTCTGCAAAATATAGTCAGTAATGCATTAGTTGATTAGTGCATATACAACTTCAAAGAATTTAATTTCTCTTTGTGGTTAAATTCCGAGAAGATTAAATGTTTCTCAGCAAATAACAAAATACAGAGCTGTAACAGTTTAAGTGTAAATAACTTGTGGCACCTCTGCGGTTGCGCAGATGGTCTTTGACCTGCTAGCCCTGTCTCACCAGGGACGACGGTCTACGGCGCAGACTGACGTCTCAGTCAAGCCTTTCTGGGATCGGAGCCTTTGGTGCAGCCTCCAGGCTCATTTTTACAGAATTACAGAGAAAAGCGACTCTCTCGTAACAGAGACACACTCCATGTCACCTGTGGACGCCTTGGGCACGGACCTATCAAACATCATTTTGCTATTTAAGTATTTTAAAAAATCTAACCTGAGCTGAACGAAAGCTTTCAAAGTTTTTCCTGTTTGTTCCCCAGTCCTGACGGTCTGCACTGCCCACGCTCCTCTGCAGTCAGGTCACACATGGGGACCGGCCCGAGAGGTTTCTACAGCACTTAGTGGGGAACGTCCGAGACTCTCGCTTTTCACCACAGACACTCTGTCCCTACGGTCTCCCTGTCGCCGCCACTCTCAGGGACTCAAGCCCACGCCCTGCTGTGACACCGGGCACATCTGACTGTGCACAGGTGTCCTGTGTTAGACAACTGCAGCTCCCGATCTGAACATTTAAGGCCTGGACCCGCGATGGCCATGGTCACATCGTATAGAGCTGCAGTCCCCAACCCTGGCCCCCAGAGCACCCCCACCCGTCAGCGAAGACATCGCCTTCCACCGAGCCTGAGGAAAGGCTCTGTGCAGCAGCGGGGAGCGGAGGACCCGCCTGAAGCCTCGTCTGTGTTCACAGCCGCTCCCCGTCACTCCTGTGGAAAAACTGTCTTCCGTGAAACCAGTCCCTGGTGCCGGAAAGGCTGGGGACCGCTGGCGTAGACAATTTTCCCGGTGCAATTTTCTACTTGTCTATCACAAAGAAAAAATAATTTTAAAAAGAATTAGCAATAAAGTGATATAAATTTTACCGGAATTGTTGTCTGAGGAAAATTCTGCGTCTGCCTGAAGACGGCTGGTCTTCGACTCGGGGACACGCTCCCGAACCCTAACGTCACAGTTCTCTTTCTGTCCCCCTTAGCGAGAGCCCCAGGTGCACAGAGATCTGCGCCGCGCTCACTCCGGGCCGTTTCTCCTCCTCCCTCCCCGCAGGGCTGAGGGGCGTGAGCCCCTCTCTGGGTCACTGTGGAGGTGATTCCTGACCCACAGAGCCGGGACAAGTTCACACCTGGGATTTAAGCTGCTCCCTGACTTCTGGCCCTCCAAACTTAAAAAAAAGAATCCCTGGTTTATGTCCTCCAAGCGTTATTCCTGACCCATCGGTACCTGAGACGCCAGAGCAGGCCCGGCCCTGCGCCGTCTGTGCCCCGCTGGGCCACACGTTCCGCGAACGGGGCCGGGGCGCCGCCAGCCTGACGCTCGGTGCCGTGTGCCCTTCCCCAGTCCCCACGGCAACCCCGGGAGAGAAGGGTCTCCCTTCACGTTTCCGACGGGAACCGGGGCCCGGAGCGCAGGTGACTACGTGGGATTCCAACCCCCGCGGTCTCGTCCGGAGCTAAAGCCCCGAGTCGACCGTCGGTCACAGCGCCCAGCCTTAGTTACTTTTCCATCAGAAATTTCTCCCTCTGAAGAACAACCGGCCCTTCTCCCGAGTGACGGGCCTGTGTCTATCTTGGAAACATGAAGACTCCGAATTTTGACAATTTTCGTCCCAGCCCCAGGTGCCAGGAAGCTGAAAGCCAATGTGTGGCCTTTCTCTGTTTTACAACCCTGACGACGCCCCCACGGTGACGCCACCCCGAGCCTGGCCTCTGTCCGCCGCCCGTTACCCTCTTTCCTTCCCGTCCTGCTTTACCTGTCTCTGCTATAAATCTCTGCTTCTTAAGAGCCGGCAGGTTTGCAAAGAAGTAAACGGCAGCTGGCGATCAGTGCTCACTTAAACAGAGAAAAGAAAACCAGGGGCCGGGAGTCAGAAGCTGCGTCCGGGCTGGCGCCGTCGGGCGGCAGGAGCTGCACCTGCTGCGCTCAGCTCGCAGCGCGAGGACGAAGTTAACGTTCCAGACGCCACTCGGGAGTAGAAGGCCCCGTCTGCAATCGGCAATCAGGAAAAAACAAACCTGTTCTGATGCCCCGCGCACGTGCTCAGAGCGCGCCGTCAGAGCAGCCTACCTGGGAAGCACCGCTCCGGGACCTTGGAGACGTAGAACAGGAAGGCGAGGAGCGCGA
The DNA here is from genome assembly GCA_004363605.1 of Indri indri. Taxonomy (NCBI): domain Eukaryota; kingdom Metazoa; phylum Chordata; class Mammalia; order Primates; family Indriidae; genus Indri; species Indri indri. Next base: position 12,921 of record RJWJ010019887.1, on the reverse strand, counting down.
TCGCGTACATCACGGCCACGCGGGGCGCGAAGTCCTGGAAGGCAAACACGCTTTTCAAAGGTCTTCCTGCTGCTACCGAGTTCCCAGTTCATTCTCACCCTGACGGTGGGGTTCGAGACTGTTCCGTCTGACTTGTTTTGCGGCTCATCTGCAACCACAGCGACCTGCTCTCGGCACTGCAGGAAGCGTCTGCCAGACGGGAGGCCGCCGAAGGGGCCGGCGCTGGAGCAGCCCCGCGGGTCCCACCCGCAGTCCGGGGGCGCGGTGAGCGCAGGCGGGACCAGAGTCTGCGGCCAACAGGCAGAGACCGCGGACCGGGAACCCAGGCTGGGAAAGAGCTAAGCCGTCGCGCCCGAGTCAGCTCCAACACCCCAGGTGACGTCCTCCTGAACACCGCACGCACCCCCACCTCACTGCCGACAGCGCACCAGAAAGGCCTTCCCGGCCCTGAAATATCAGCCAGCAAATCCTTTTCATATTGTTCCTAATTCCGGTCATTTAATACGAACCTAATCTAAGAAATGAAGACACACTGTTTCTCTTTCCTCTTCAAATACATGAGGACGACCATGGCCCTCTAAGCTCTGTATTCTTCAGAGTCATCGACCTCAGACTTCTCACACATTTTAGACCACATCATCCCACCTCCCAGGATGAACCGTTCCAGAAGTTTCCATCTTTGGTTAAGCGCCTCTTTCCATCTTTTTGAAATTAGAGCTTATCAGAGACCTCTGCAAGCTCCCCTCGCTTCCTCGCTGGAATGACCTGTGATCCCATCAGGATTCCGCCCTGGGAACCGCTCGCTTTCTGTCTACGCCATAACCTCCCTGGATGTGCCCGATCTCGTCTGAGAACCACGAGCTTCCTATTAGAATCCCGTGAGTTTCCCATCTTTCAGAAGTTCTAGTTTTCTAAGCCATGTTTCTGTTTTAAGATTTCTGCACATGGGATTATTTGCCATTTTTTCCCTGAATTTTTCTAAAACCCACCAACTTGATGGTCTTGTTCTTTCTGCCATTGTAAGCTTACAGGGGCCACGCTTGCCACATCCAAAAATGCTGATCACGTCCTTCAACAACCCGTTATTTGTTTATGGTTAGAATAGAATCTAGCACGGGAGTTCCCCGTTCTGTTTTCTCTACTTATTTTCAGGGAAATCCAAATTGTCAGAAAGATGACGTCCCTTGTCACTGCCCCACCGTTCTCCCAACTCCCTAATTACGAAGCAAACATCACTCTGCCCTCGAACTGGCCACGTGGCCGGATCACCATTCATTTCAGCCACTGCGGAACCGCTTTTCTCTCCCGCCCCACACCCGGGTGCTTCCTGCCAGCTGCTGCCAACTCCACGCAGGTGAAGTCGAGTCCACGAATCGGCTCTTCTGAGTCTTCTGAATAAAGATCTCACAATAGAATCACGAAATCTGATTCTTTTGAATAAAACCTGCCTTTAAAGTCCCACGTTCCAGACCAAGGTCCCGCTGTAACGAGTGTACAGGATCTCTGCCAGATTGCTGGCTCATCGTGTAAGGACTCTCACATTTACTCAGCAGTGCATGTGAGCGTTTCTACAACGAGCTCTGGGTCTTGTTCCCCATCCTCTTCTCAAAAATCCTCAGTTCCCACTGAGGTTCTTCCTCAAACACATCGCCTGTTCCCCACGACAACCGACGGATAAACAGCTGCTCTGTTCTGTCTCGATGTATTTTCCTCGGTGGGTCGAATACGCTTCCCGAGCTACAACACCAACGCAATGATGATTTCCAAATCCTTACCTCTAGTCTCAAACTCTGGCTTAAATTTCAGACCCTCTCTCTACCTTTGCATCCCGCAGACATCTCCAACGCAAGAGGTCCCTCGAAAAAGCCTTGCCACCACCCCTCGACCCCTAAAAATATCAACTGCTCCTACTTCCGTGCTTGTGCCGTACTTGGCATCGTCGCTGAGCCAGCACACGGGGCAGGGACTCTGGAGTAAGGACTTGGGAATTTGCACACTAGGCTAACAGAGAGAGAACCAGGGACGTATCACTTCACAGACAGACGTCAAAAAAAAACAAAACCCGACAGTCAGACCTGACCTCTCCTTCTGCGAGGTGTGCTTATTTAAATACCGTGGAAACTATGACACCAATGTGAAATCACAAACATGCTCTAAAATGGCCAGGACCCACCCTCTTGGACTGATTACACTACTTTACCCAAAAAGAATAAAATTGAAAGAAAAAACGGAGAACGATAATGGTGTTCCGCCTACCTGCACGATAGGAGCACCGACCCCTCCGTTGAGCCAAACCCAATGAAGGGTGGGAATGACCCCGTATCCCGAAACGGAGCAGAAGATGATGGAGCGGAGCCTCTGCCACTGCTGCGTGAGGTAGCTGGGGTGGATCTGCGCGAAGAACACGGCCAGGATCATGGCCAGCACCGTGATCAGGTACACCTGGCGCCAGTACTGCAACGGAAGGAAGCGGGACTTTAGCTCTGACTGAGCAGTGAGGGAAGGGAAGGGCAGTTTTGGCTTCCACGTCACACGTCCCAAACCGCATTCACTCGGTCTCTTCATTTCCGAACAGGACTGTCTCCCTTCCTTACAAACGTGTATGCTCCATACAGCTGGCAGGTCTCTCAAAAAGACAAACCGGGCTCCAGAGGGAGCTGTCGAGAGACCACATTCGGTCTCAGAAGCACCTTCTGCAGGCCAAGTTCACGCCAAGCACAGTTTAAGTCCTGCAGAAACAGACGACTGTGACGTGGTCTCTCCCGCTGGGCGAGGTCACAGACTGAGGGGAGGGGGACACGAGAGCGCGTGACAATCTAATCACTAAGCACCGTGACAGTCACAGATAGAACGTCCCAGAAACACGGAAGAGAACAATTAATTTTACCTGGGGCAGCCAACGAGCGCTGCTCAGGGGAGATGGCATCTAAGCGAGGCCTGGGGAACGTGTAAGGTTTTGTGGGAAGGGGGAGCTCTGAAGGAAAACAAAAACCCAGCCAGTGCAACAGGGAAGTTTCTAGAGAAGACAAACACGGGTGTGTCAGGCCGCGTGCTTTGAGCTGCGCCAGGTGGCGCTGGAGGACAGCAGGGCTCTCTGAGAACGGGACGACACGGCTGTGTTTCAAACCGACTCACTGGAAAGATAACCGACATCAGTGCAGAGAAGAAAGAGGTGACGGGAACCAGCCGGAAAGGCGTTGGTTTAGTCTATTCACCAGGTGACGGGGGCGGGACTCTGCTGAGCGCACGTGAACCCCAGGTTCAGAGGCACCTGTGAGATGACGTCTCCGGGGCCGACTGGACATGCGGGACGGTGGTGAGCGGCGGCGCGGTTATTTCCAGCCTGAAAGGCCACATCAGTGCCTCCCGTTAATGCAGCCGGTGAACAAAGATGATCGGGTTTGGTGCGTGTGGCAGGAGACGGGGACAGGAGCGTGAAAGAACAGTCACTTTACAATAGACTCCGTCTGAAGGGCTTAGGGGGCATTTAGGTATCTGGGTGAGCAGCTGAAAAGCTGGCCTTGAAGCTCAAAAGTTAGCGTCACGTAAGACCAGAAAGTTCTTCCCTGGGCTGCAAGGGTTCCCGCGGGCTACGAGCTTCTCTAAATTACACCCAGACCGTCGGTCTGGGTCTGCGCCCAAATGCACACTCTACGGGCCAAGGGTCCAGTTTTCCACCCCACTCGGAAGCAGCTGTGCTCCTTGCAAGGCAGCGAGGGTTCCATGGCTCTGCGGCCACCGAGCGTCGGGAAACGGCCAGTGACCAGGGGACAGAAAGGCCGCCTTCCCTCTATGGGACCACGGGCGGCACTTCCCTTTTCTCTTTTGCCCGGTAAGAGATTTACAAGAAGGGTCCCACTTTAAAGTTCAGGAAGAGGCAAAGACAAACTTTCAGGAAAACACAGAAGAAGACAGAACAACTCAAATACTACATGGCTGCACTCACAGCTCTGCATCCGTGTGTTCCCTCTAACCGTGTGAAGGACGTGAGCAGTTTCACGTAAAACGAACACGTTATGAAAGCTCGGCAGACACGGACAGAGCTTGCTACTGGAACCAAATCGACTTACAAGGTTAACTGCGTATACATTTAATTATGCGTTTATGTTCCAAAGTGACTAGGTTTAAAAAGCAAACGGCTCACAATTAATAGTGCTTTTACCCATTCAAACCGAATTTACGATTTTTCTCTTTGCTAGTCCTACGTATCAGATGTGTTGACAGTTTCTCTGCTAGTGTGTAGAGACCAAGATCTTACGTGGGAATCCCAAACAGTCCGAGGAAGCCTGCGCGGCAGCCGACCTTCAACAAGCGAGGGCCGGGGCTGTGGCTTTGAGCTCTGCCAGGTGGGGTGCCCGGCAGAAAGGCTCTGAGAGCAGGACTAGCACTGACTAGTATTGGCAGGTACTCTGCTCCCGAGGAGAGGCTCGGTCTTGGCTCAAAACACACAGAAGGAACAGTGAAAGAGTCTGGTAAGGAAGCAGGAAGGAGAGAGAGGAGGGCTAGGCCGATGGGGACTTTCCGAATGAGCCTGAGGGACGCTGAGCTCACGGGAACACGGTGGCGGGGCAGGAGGTTTAGTCTACAGGGTGTAGCCGGCCAACAGTTTTAGGCCGGGTGCTATGTGTCATCTGATCACAGTGTTGAAAATGTCGCTTTGCACAAGGCAAAAACGGACATTTCCGACCTTGGGGACAGAAAGCAGAGTTGATCCAGAACTCAGAAAAGACACGTTTGTTAAACACACTCCGGCTCCTCTCGTCTGTCACCAGGCCCACCCCAAATGCAAGACTGAGCACAGGAAAACATACTTCTTATAGAAGAATAAGCGTCAGTACATTCACAGATGACCTTCCTTTATTTTCTTCACTGAGAGAGGAGTAGAGGTAAGAAGAAAATAGAAAACAGCAGCCAACTTCATCATTTGATCGAGTGCTAACTTTAAGTCTATAAACACAAAAATAAAAGATATGGAATGTGCTTATCTGAGGAACCTTATAGCCATATGGATTTAGTGGAAATAATAATGTCTGTTAAGTTTCAGAAAATAAATTTATATATAGTTTTTCTGACGGAAAATTAGTAAAATAATATTGGAGCTGACAGCAAGCAGCTGTTAGAGGTCACAGGACCCTTCTGAAAAATGAATTACATCTGCACAAGACTCGTCTTTTTATTCTACAAGTTAATTATGCGCTTATTCAGAAATTCAAAGGAACCAGGCAAGAAAACCCAAGACTTATGAGAGAGAATGTAAAATATTTTAGGCTACTTACGTTATTACAATAAAATGCATAAAACACTCCCGAGACATAGCAGCCCAGTATTCCAATAGAAATTCCTGCATAATCCAATGCCATCCATCTTCGGCACGTTTTTTCTGACCGATGGCAGGAAAACAGATGATAGCCCACAGAGCAAAGCATGCAGACCTGCGGGGAATGAAAACACATCTTAACAAACGGAAACTGAAAGAAATAAAGTCACGCCTGGCTGATGTGCAGAGAAGTGGTTCTGTTAAAGTCAGGACTGCAGGTCAATGCCACCTGGGCTTGGAGTCTAGCCCGCTCTGTGCCTTATAGCAAGGCAAGCCGGGTCACTTCTCTGAGCCTCAATTCTCTCATGGGTAAAATGGGAATAACCATCATAAAGGAAATTTAAAATGACAGCAATTTTATTAATACAAAAGTCATTTTAATATAAATGAATAGCACAGTAATGGGAACATTATACCATGCATACGTTTTAAGAATATCTGAGGCTTTACTTTGATCCATGAAGGACTTTCCTTTTAAAAAGTATTTACTATGGAAGTAATACATGCCCTTAAAAAAATCAACGTAGAATTGTATGATGTCGAAAATATAAGCCCCTCCCACTCAATCTAGTTCCCAGAGGCAGCCACTGATGACACTGGTTTCGTGTCTTTCCAGATATTTTCAATGTATGTCAAACACCTGTGATATAGAAGTCTACACACACATGCACACATGATAAATATATATATATATTTTGAGAGACAAAGTCTCACTCTGTTGCCTGGGCTGGAGTGCAATAGTGCTATAATAGCTCACTGTAACCTCGAACTCCTGAGCTCAAGTGTTCTTCCCGTCTCAGCATCCCAAGTAGCTGGAACTACAGGCACATGCCACACCTGATTTTTAAAATTTTTTGTAGAGATGGGGTCTCGCTATGTTGCCCAGGCTGGTCTCAAACTTTCGGTTTTGAGTGATCCTCCCACTTCAGCCTCCCAAATTGCTAGGATTATAGGCATGAGCCACAATGCCTGACCTCTCTCTATAATACTACATATTTTGTTCCACAGTTTGTTTTCACTTAATTTAAGAATTTTCATGTCTGTATGAGATTTGCTGTATATACTTCAAGTTCTAAGGTAAACACAGCTGTACTGTTTCTGAGAGATCATGACTTGCTGCCTAAGTGGGAGCCCAGCTGACCTGACTGGACCAGCTGCTCTGCGGATGGATGGGCTTCTGCTGCAGAACTCCCTTTAGACAGCGAATACCTGCTGTGGGTCACACGTTGCAGAGAGACAAAGAGGAAACCTCTACTCTCAAGATTTTCAAAATCAGATGAACAAACAACGCAGTAGGAGTCGTACAGAAAAGTCGGCGTGGAAGGCAACTAGAAAACTGAGGTGGGAGGACACTGGCTGTGTGGATGGATGTCTGCGTTTGGGGGAGAAGAGCGCCACAGAAGGGCTGTCCCCCGAGCTAGATCTTAAGAGGTTCCGCATTCGCCAGAGACGTAAGGAAAGGTGTGCGCGTGTTTGCTGGGAGGTGGAGCCCAAGGAAAAGCAGCATGTTGAAAATACAGAGCCAGTAAAGAAGGTCACGATGCATCTCCACAGCACGACTCCGACGAGTCCTACGTATCAAGGGCTTTAACTTAAGCATTACGGGCAGGGCACGTGACTACTGAGCATTGCAAGTGCACCCTCACAGACGTGCGGCCTACGAGGCCTGGAACGCCAGTCACAGGAACAGCCCTGGGAGCAAGGACGAGCGCCTACACACTAAGTCGGTGACAGTGGGGTGGAGAGAACGGGACCAAAACAAATGAAGTAGGTCCAATGTACACACTTTGTAAACAGCGAAGGCAGTGGCTATTCCACGTTCTGGTCATCCAACAAGCCTGACCAGTTCCCACAGACTCGATGTCAACATTCGGTAACAATGTACCGACCACAGCTCCATTTCTGCATCCACTGTCTACAGTCCTCACTGATCTGTAGCTTTCTGGCTGCTAAGCAACCAATCAGGGTTTACTGACCCCATTAAACGTAACTCTAAGATGCCTGGTTACTGTTTTCTCAGGTTACCGCTGAGAGTGAGCACCATAAATCAGGATAGCACCAAGGTGTATATTCTCGCTGATGGGGAAAGAGCCCATTAGACAATGACACAAGAGCAGGTCACAGAACAGCAGGCGGGGATGACCGTATCTTAGGAGGAGGCGCACAGGTGCGTGAGCAAGCAGGCAGGCGGGTGTGAGGTGGCCACGCACACCCAACCGTCTGGAGGAGTTTTAACCCGAATGTCAAATGCAGTGACCCCTGGGAAATGGAGTTTCAAGTGTCTTCCACTTTCCTCCATAAACTTTATTATTTTAGAGACGGAGTCTTGCCCTGTTGCCTAGGCTAGAGTGCAGTGGTGTGATCACAGCCTCCATAAACTCTGGTGTTTCCTTGAATTTCTACATGAGTATATCTCATAGCAATAATCAGAAACAATGATAAAGCTCATCTCATCGTGAAAGGGAAAATAAAAGAGGAAAGAGAAAAACTATGGTATCAAAGGGAAAGTCAAATAAATAGTATTCACAGAAAACCCCAAGTTTTAAAAAGTTAACCTATTTAGTACGCTCTGTTTAAAAAGGAATGTTATTGCTAGAGATTCTTAAAAAAAAGACTGAAAAATAATCTTTCAAATTGAGTATGTTTCAGTTATAATGGAAAATTTCCTTCTATGGACTATCTCACTTCATCTTGGTAAACAGACAGTTACAGTTTGTATCCTGCATCTGCGCTTCCTGGCATGGTAAGAAAATGCCTCCTAATCTGGCCTCTGCCAGCCTCTCTGGACTCGTCTTTCTCCCTTCTCCTAGGATTCAATCACAAAACCGGTGCCTGTAAGTCCAGAAAGTGCTGTCTCTTGCTTTCGGATCTTTACACAACTATTTTTTTCTGCCTAAATGCCTCAGTTTCTCTTCTGCTCCCCTACGTGGGTGACTAGGTCTTCACGGCATGTTGGTTTAGTTCAGTTCCGTATCACCTCACCTAGCGCAGTACCTGGACGCAGACAAGAGGCATTCCACAAATACTCGCTGAACTGCATGTAAATGGACTGGATCTAGTGAAAGGTACTCTCATAGTCTACTCTCCTTGTCCAGAATAAAAGTACCCTTGGGAAGGTTCCAAGCCCCTGAATTACATTCTACCATTCGGAATGTGTCTATCAGTCTGGTTGGGAGGAAAGCACTGAGCACGCAGACTGTGCAGGAGTGAGAAAAAATGTTATAGCCTCTACAAATTAAATGTAAATCAGTATTAATGAATATATTTACGGTTTATTACGTTGCCTGCTTTTATTTTTATCAAATAAAAAGAAAAGAAAAAGAAAAGAAGTAGTCTTTCCAAGCAGGTGGACAGCATGTAACAGAAAGACCACCGCCCCGGTGGTTAGAACAGGACTTTACTGTCCTGCTGAACGGTCCTGGGCAAGCCACTGTAACACTTTGTTATTATTTAATCCTTTTAGTCTTGCAACGCACCGTTTTCTTGGGCCAATGTGGCTATTAATATGTATTCTCTGAACTAATTGTGGCAGATGGAGGGATGAGGGGTGGGCTGGGGTACTCGGAGTAGGTAATATCCATATAACCAACAGGAGAGTATAAATCAGTTTTCACTTATGAAAGATTATTAAGAGTATCTTAGTCTAGGCTAAGACACATCTAAAAGTTTACCTATAAGAAATTGATTCACTTCTATTATAAAACTAGACACGGATTCTAAGAGATGTTTTGGCTCTAATCAGGACAAAAATTAAACCTCATGAAGAGTATACTTTAAAACATAAAGAAAAAATAATTTTCTAGTGACACAAAAATATGGAGTATTCTTTCCCTCAAAGAAATTCAAAATATTATTCCAGAAATTGGAATTAGAAAAAAAAAAATGGAAGAAAGATGGTTCTGATGTATTTCTTGGTCATTTAGGTCAAAGTTTTAATTTCAGTAAAATGATGAAGTTCTGAAATAGAATGATGTGCAATGAACGCAACATCCAAGCAGCTGATCTGCAGGTTCACCTCGCAAACCGAGCAGTAGCAGGTTAACTGCGGGGAAGAAGGGGGATAATAGCTTTTTCTTATGTTTTTTTAATGTTTTTATGTACTCTCTGCAATTAAGAAAAAATTAAATGTCAACAGGATTATGGCCCTCATTCGTTTTCTGCTTTAAAATTATGTTTCAAAAACTACTAAATGTAACTTTTAAAGGCATTTTTAAAGACCCTTGAAGAAAAATGCAAGTGCTAGGAACCAACACACACAAGAGGAAGAGAAACTGAAAGTATTTAAAACCAGGCAACTGTCAAAGGATCAAAGGAAATTAACATTAAAGCCATAGCACAAAAAAAAATCAATGCCAGCAAAGCAGGACAGTCAAACAAAGATGTTACGGAAATAACAAATACAGAAATCACAGGCATAAACAGGAAAAAGAGGAGAAATCCTCCCTAACAAGATTTAAGTAGATACTGGTGTTCTACTGCGGCCAGACAACAGAATACAATAAGAGATTCATGTCCTTGTGTTAATCTTAAAGCAGAGACACCTAAAAAGGTAGAGAGGAAAGAAGTAAATTTCCTCAATCTTTGAAACTTAACAGATTTCAGAAATACTCTCATGATAACAGGCGTTTCTGGTGTTCATGTTATGAAGGTGAGAAAGCTGAACCATGTGCCACCCCGGGGGGTCTCTAAAGAAAGCCACGGGCCTACAGAAAGGCGACCTGGCCAAGCCTGATGAAATTCCTCGTCACCAACAACAGTTTCTGCGAACGACTTACCTGGAAGCAGAAAAGGCAAATGGAACAGATCACAAAATCTTCTCTGGACGCGCTTGCTGAAGGCAACACCGACGTCATGTCGTATATTCCCAGGGTGAAAAAGAGGAAAAAGCCCAGCAAATGACTCCAGATGTTGACCGTCTCGTTAGACAGAATAAACAAACTGGAAAGCAAACAAACACGCGACTCAGGTTCATGTTGGCTTACAGTCAGCATTCGAAGGTTAGGGACGATTCTGGGGAGTTACCAAATACTCGTTCCTTTAAGCTCTGACCCCATCTGCACCCTCCCAAATTTGATCTTTAACTTTTCCCACATCTCCACCGATCCTGGGATCGAGAGCTTTTTTAGTGCTTGCCTCTATTATCATCATCTCCACTTCCTTGTCTGTATTAGAGTTATTCACACATAAACTCCATTTCGTCCTCCAGTCTACCAACTCCCCGACGGTGAGCACCATTCATCTTTGTGACACCATCGTTCCAAGCACAGCGCCTTGCTCAGCTTCGTCTACAGACAAGAATGTGCAGATGAAAACCCGATGTTAGCTAACACACTTCGTCAATAATAGGTATCTGGAAACCTGCTCAGTGTAAGGTTATGCATAAACTTGAAATACTTTAGTACACATTAAATCCAAATGCAAAATTAAATGGACTTAAGAGCAGCAGAATAAATACAAATGTATCCACTGGAAAGTTTCTTTAAGACAGACACGCTGGAACGACTTTGCTATGGATGTTTTGAAACCATACTAGTTTCCAGATGGCATAAGTCTATTCTTTTTAGGAACAACAGGACTTTACTTTTAATATGGGTACTATTTGCCCTCTTTCAAAATGCCCTGGCTAACTGGTCTTGGCAGCACTGGTTAGTGGAGAGTCTCCCTGCTGAGCAAGTCGCTTGACCTCTCTGGGCTTCGGTTTCTCCATCTATAAAACAAAGGCGTTGGATTAGATGTTGCTGCAACTTTCTCCAAGCTCCGTCCTTCCTTTTGTGAAATGGTTCTCTGGATGTGGACAGGACTCATCTGATTATTTATCGAAAGGTGATATGAATAAAGATTAAAATACTCTTGCAAAATATAATCTTTTTGCTTAAACTTAGGTCTTGCACCTTCGCTGATTCAGAAGTCCTTATAATAAGCACTGACATAGGACTCTAACCTACTGAATCGGCAACAGTCGCCACGATTCCAACTTTCCCGTTTTCACAAGTGATAAATGTAGCAAGGTTCCCAAACTATTAAACGACCATCAAGCATAGAGTGAATTTTGTGTTATGAATTTCAGGCTCTGTCATGTGTGAGCAGTAAGTGTGAGGACTACTTGTAATTAGGAGAGGAGATGCACCTGTGTGCAGGGAAACAACAAACTACAAGGCTGTTTTGACAACACTGTGCTCTGCCCGCCGCCTCAGAACGTCTCATTTTTTTGAAACTCAGTATAATCTGATTAAAACCGAGAGGCACAGTTTTTCCACGTTCCTTCCGATTCAGAGCAGCAGCAGAACCGTTATGACACATAAAACTCCCCAGATTATATACAAAATCTGTGCTGGTCACTCTCGAAAGCTCAAAGAAGAGAAGGCAAAGGCTGGATCAAGCTGACGGGAAAAGCGCGTGCAGAAATGTCCCCAACAGATCATCTGCTCTTGCCGATGAAAAGTTAGGCTAAATCCGTCATCATCGCTGGCTGTTCAGCGTCACAACCACTGGCGATAACAGCCACAGCTTACTGAGGGCTTATTAGGTACCGGGCCCGACACAGCATTTTACACACATAATCTTCATTCGATCCTTACTACCTTCCGAAGCAGATACTGTGATCACCTTCATTTTTAAAAGTGGGGAAAATAAAGCTTCGCGAGCTTAACTGTTGCTCAAGGTCCCACAGCTGTTAAGTGGCAGATGTGGATGCTAAAGTCTTTTTGACGCAACAGCTCAAAATCCAATACCATATACATCATTTTCCACTCTATGAGACTCGGACCCTAAGATAAGCATGCAGAGAACCGTTGCTAGGTGGGTAAAAAAAATACTAAGAAACTCACTGCCTGCCCTGTCCTGGTGGAGCTCCACCTCCGCAGCAGGGCGCAGCTGATTTCTGCAATACTGACTCACGCCCAGCAGGCAGCGGGAGGAGAGTGGTCATTGGCCTTCGAACTGCAGAGTCCTGAGGACCACGCGAGCAAACCAAGTAGGGACTGGACAGTGATGTCACCTGTGACCCTGAGTCACAGAGACACTTCCAAGGCAGGACAAAAGGCAAGAAAAATAGGAAAAAAAAAAAAAAACCATGCTGGAAAGATCGAGCATGAGCCATGCGGTCGCTGCCCGGGCCATGGGAAAGCCCACCTCGCAGCACCGGGGTTTGCCAGGACGGTGACCGGACCCGCCCAGCTGCACCTTCCTTCCCCTAAAGCAGGGCTCTGTAGCTCGGGACACGCAGCGCGTGCGGGCAGACACCTGTTTGAAGAACCAGAACGGTAATTTCTCATCTCTGCTGCTTTGAGCACAGGCACTCCAGGGTCTGAGGTTTCAGGGCGGCGAGTGGCACAGCAATCCCTGTGCGCGCTGCTCCCGCCCGGCGATTCCGCAGCGGTGCTTATGCAACGGCGTCGTCCCCGCGGGGGCGCCGTCCTCGGAGGCAGCAGGGCCGCGTCCGCCGCTTCCTGCGGGACCGGGACCGGGACCGGGACGGAGCACTGCCGGGGGAGCCTGGGGCTTCCGAACGCGCCCTCGCCGCCTGTCACACGTGCGTCGGGCCCCGAGCGCCCGGGCTCCCACGGGCACGAAGCCGCCCGAGCACAGAGGACGCGGAAGCGCCG
>RJWJ010019886.1:0-29735 GCA_004363605.1 Indri indri | reverse complement strand
GCCACTCGTGCTTTCTCACCCTGCAGGGGATTTACAGCTACCTCTCTCTCTAGGTTCAGGGGCACACATCACTCCCTGACAGCATGCTCTCTGAGCAATCCCACTGAAACCACTTGCAGTAGACTTGAACTGTGGGACAGCTGCCCCCCATCCCCTTAGAGGAAAAAGGGTGAGCTCATAGGAGCAGTTCTCTCCAGAGAAATCCTCCTCACAAAATCACCTCCTGCTCTATCCCCTTCACCCTTTGATACACACATAGTGGAAAACCAGTCACACAACTCTCTTTGAATTCTGACGCTTAATGTATTTTGATATCTTTGTTGAAACTTCCTATTTAATATCCCGTTACACAAGTAATTTACAGAATTTCTCCATTTCATGACATTACAACAAAAATAAGAACGTTATAGTCTACCAAAAACACAGAAGTTAATAGCTAATGCCTACTGTTGGTGATGATGCAGGAAAGGGCATTCGTATACTGTTGGTGTTAATATAAATGGAGTAAATCTTTGGGGAGACCAATTTGTCAATATCTATTAAAATCCAAAATGTATATACAACTCATTTTGTAATTATACTTCCAAAAATTTACTCTAGAGAAATACTTGAACAAATGTGAAAAGATAAGTGAACAAAGATTTTTACTCTGGTATAGTAAAAAACATACTGAAATGAGGTCAAATGTCTGTCACCAGGAGAATGGTTAAATAATTGTGACATAGCCATATGAGAGAAGTATTATTCAGCAGTTAAGGAGAATGAAACATATTTATATGTATAGACATAGAAATGAGTCCAAGATATATTTTAAGTAAAAAAATGTTAAAGTTGGAGAATAAAATTATATAACAGTCTTTTGTTAAAAATCAAAACCAGAAAAAAAACCCTAAGACTTATTTAGGATTTTATATGTACAGAAAGAAATGTTAGGGAAATAAACTAAACAATCTAGAGTAGAAATTTCTAAGTAGTCCAATTACAGGGAGGTCTCATTTTCTAATTTTTGCAAGCTATGTATTCCTCTCTTTATTGCAAAATGTGTGCATTTCCTTCCAAAATCAGAAAACATAACATTTTTAAATAAAGTAATGGCAATGGTATCACAACAGTGAAAATTAAGAGATAAATTCAAAGTTTAAATCAAAGGTGATTTCACAACCTTAAATGCTTTAAACACAAAACAAGAAAGAGTAAATCTTTCTGCTCAAGAAGACATAAAAAGAAAACCAAATCAAGCCCAAGTGAGAGCAGACATATTAGTACAGATAGAAAATTATGAAATAAATGTTAAAAAATTTTGTTGCCACTGCACTCTAACCAGGCGACAGAGCAAGACCCTGTCTTAAAACAAAAAACAAAAAACCCCCTACATACCAGGCCACCAAACAAGTCTCAACATATTCCATATAACTGGTATCACTGTAGAACTCACTTTATGACTACAAGGAAACTGAGTTGTAAATCAATAACAACAATAAAAATTTGCATGGGTCAAAAATGAAATAAAAATGAAATTATATAAAATATTTAGAATTGGATGACAACAAAAATGTTACATATCAAAATTTGTGGCATAAAGCTAATGCAGTATTTAGAGGGAAATTTGTAGCCTCAAATACTTGTATTAGAAAAGAAGATCGAAAACAAATTATCTAAGCATCCAACTCAAGAATTTAGCCCCTGTGTATGTAGAACCTTGATATGTGAGAGAGATGGAGACTGGCAGCACAGGAAATGACTTTTACAATGACTGGCACTGGGACAATCGGTAGTCCATTTGAGGAAATAAACAAAAATAGATTACTATCTTATAGCATTCACAAATGAATGCCACGGGGATTCAAAATATGAAAATTCAAAATTTCCAAACTTTCAGGAAAAAAATATAAGAGAATGTCTTTATGACCTTGGGAAAAAGAAGCATTTCTTAAATAAGACACAAGCATAAACCAGAAAGGAATACATGATATATTTGACTAAAATAAAATCTAAAGTGCTGTTCAGCAAAGGACAATATAAACAAAATGAAAAGATAAATTGAAACCTAGAAGAAGATATTTGCAATATACACGATGAACATAGAATACATATCCAGAATATTTAAAAATAATGAACAAGGCAAACACTAGAAAAGTGTGCAAAGTATATGAATAAATGATTAATAAAAGAGGAATCACAAATAGTGAATAAACATATGAAAAGATGCACAGCTGCACTAGTAACTGAGGACATGCACATTGCAACCACAGTGGGGTACCATTTCTCATTCACCAGAATGGAAAACATTTTCTCGTCTAATACTAAAGCTGGCAAGGATATGGAGCAATGGCACTCTCACATAGAGCTGTTAGAATATAGATTAACTCAATCACTTTGGGAAACAGCTTAGCAATGACTATTAAAGATGAATGTAAATATAGCCTACGACCCACCAGTTCCATGCAGGGTGCATTCTCTTGAGAAATTCTGGAACAGGTAAACAGGCAGATATATGTGAGAATATTTAGAGCAGCAGAGTTTGTGATATGAAAAAATTGGAAACACCCTCGATGTTTATAAACAAGAGAATGGATAAATCGTGGCACATTCACAAAAGAGAATATTATAGAGCTATTAATTAATGAATTAAAGCTGCATGTATCAATGTGGATAAATCTCAATAACAATGTTGACTGGAAGATGCAAGCGGCAGAAGAGTGCTTGCAGAACGAATGCCATCTATACAAAACTGGTTCTGCTAGCACCTGGCCCAGATGCTGGCATGTGGCTGACATTCAGAAGTGTTTAACGACCTGAGAAGTATTACCATTATTACCATTGTGGTAGACAGGGACAAAGAATATTTCGTCCCTATTTTATGGATTGGGAAACTGAAGCTAAGGGGAAGGAGATTTTTGTAAGGTCTCCCAGTACCATGTGAAAAAGGAACCATGACCCCTGAAAGCCCCCTCCTTGCCCCCAGACCACATGCTCCACACCTGACAAGTATCCGAGCCCTATTCTGAGCTGGCACACAGCAAATGGTTCCCAAGGAACTTTTGGTCCGTGGAGAAGAGGAATCGGTACCGTTGACTGCAGATTTCATTGTTTATGATCTTTACGGCCACTTCCTGAAGACTGTAAGGCGATTTTGGGTTCACTGAAGAGAGAGCGAGCCTGCCTCATCATCCCGCCAACTTTTCAGCATATCTCCATCTCAGAGTTGCCACATTCGCTACTGTGGGAGGGAGGGCCCCTTCCTGGGATAGTGATTCATAAAGGGCCCGGCCCACAGCCTGACTTTCAAAAAATCCCCAGCTCATTAAAAAGACTAGGCGAAAGTCTTTTAAGGGGCTTGGAGCAATATGCAGGCACCAGATGAGGACAAGGAGAGATTTCCCCAATAATTCAGGTTCTATGAGGGTGAGGAGATGAGCACTGCTCCACGGCCACCAAAAAGGTGGCAAAACCCTAGAGTTCAGAGTTGTGGCACCCCCTGGAAAGCATGACCCCAAAAAGGCTCCCAGATTCTAGGACCCCAGGGTAGCACCAATAGGGGCCAGACCTCCGGGAATTAGGGGTGACTCAAGGTAACTGGTGAGAGTGATGGCTAAAGAGGCCTCCTCAATGCCTCAGTATCTCCTGAAGTCAGGGCCCTCATACCACCTGCAGACAGGGAGTCCCATTAATAGCCAAGGATTAATTTCCTGCCATGCTGCAGGGTGAGGGCTTGGCATTGGATTTAATTTAGCTCTGGAAACTGAGGTCCATGCAGGCCACATGTGTCTATACACTACAGTACTGTGTGTATCTTTGTATCCGGAGGTCAGGATAGTGCATGGCACATGTAGGTGCTCAGGAAATGTTTGCTGGCTGAGTGAATGAGTGAATAGAGGAGTGAACAAATGAGCCCATGATGGGGCTGTGTAATGAAGAGGCAGGTGTCTTGGAACCTCGGCCTGCCTTCACTCACCTTTTTTTCCTGTCATTCCCCACCCGATCACCCAGCACATGTTTCCGAAGTGTGGCTTGAATCTGGTGTTGGGGAGGCAGACCGGCTGGACCAGGGGGGACCAGAAGATGGCGTCCCTGAGCTTCAGGAGGGCAATGTCCTGGGAAACGCGATTGTTGTAATCCTCATGAATCACGATGCGAGTGAGCGGGAGCTTAGTGCCATTTTCTGGGAGGTGCTGGACTCCCACCATCACGGAGTACTGTGTGGGGTCCTTGGATCTGCAGGGTCACAGGTAGGAGGCAGATCACCAGCAGTAAGGCCATGAGTGGCTAGAGAGACAGGGGCTGAGCACAGGGCTACCCAGCCAGGCCCCCTACTCCCAGATCCCCAAATACACCAGGGCCCCTCAGGCTGGGAATCAAAGTCCCTGGGCCAGGCTGGCCACCCTGACTGACCTCTCTAAGCAGTGCGCGGCCGTGAGGACCCACTGGTGATGGATGAGAGAGCCGCTGCAAATGTACGTGCCCAGGAACAGGATGCTCACCTGCCATGGCCACTTCCCTACCTCCACCATCTTCCCCTTCACCATCCTGCAGGATATGTTGGTGTGACCGCAGGCCAGGAACCAGGGCCCTGAGGAAAGAGGCTCTCAGGCAGCAAAGGGCTGCCCTCGCATCCCCGTACACAGCAGACTGTTGAGGCAGAGAGAACTGCCTGCCAGCCCTGTCACAAGCAGCCACTGCCATGTGCACCCATGGGGAGGGGCTTTTCCAACTTCTTTGAAACTGCAACAAGAGACCCAGAGGCAGCAGGTGCCCCACATTATAAAGAGAGCCCCCAAACAATGGGGACCAGAGAGCCCTTCAGGGCTTGTTAAGAGCCATCACGCAAAGACTCATCCCTGCCCATCATTACACAAACAGATGGCAGGGGGAGTGAAGAAGAGAATCATCAGTGGGTGAGCTGTCAGCTGGGGGTAGGGGACAGAGCACAAGTGGGCAGGGCTGTCTGTCTGTTGTAGCCAAAAGAAATGGATAGAGATGTTGCATTGTGCAACCCCAGGCCCACCTCGATGCTGGCCACAGCCCTGGGGCTGGGGTCTTTGTGGTCACATAGGGAAGTGAGCAGAGATGCTTATCCATTTCCCAGCAGCAGGGGTGGGAGGAGAAGAGGCTGTGCTGACCTGGATACGAGACTGAGATTTTAAATTGGACCAGCCTGGATTGGCAGTGGTGTTTAATAATTAAACATCATAAAGGATAAGAAAGGGAGAAAGATTCTACAGCAAGGATTGGAGACCAAGATTAAAGAAAAAATGAAAAAGTTTCCCATCTGGCCTGCTGTCAAGTTCGGGCTGGTCAACAAACTGTTCTGTGTGATCATGGACCTCCTCTTAGAGGTGAAGATGGACATGAATTTACACCATCACAAGCTGTCATGGTTACAGAAAGCATTTCCCAGGGCAGCACGGCGTGCAGTGCCAAGCAGAGTGTCAGGAACCAGCATCAGCAGCCAAGGCTAGTCCTGACCCCCCGGGTCTGTGGCAAGTCGGGGTAGTGGAGGGGATATAGGAATCAACAGACAAGAGTAGTATCTACAGTGACCTGTGCATAGGAGCAGAGACATCTACCGGCCCTGGCTCATAGAAATCCCTCCGAGTGTCACAGAACATTCACGTTTGGGCTCATTAATCCTGTGTGTGCCAGGATATAACTGGCCAGTTCCCTTGCCACAGACTTCTGTGGCTAGATGCGTTCACCCTGCACCAGTGGCCTTCCACAGGGATCGCAGGCACCCGCATTCTCCCTCACCTCCACGGAGTGCTGCCTTGCCCTGCGCCTCACCTTCCCATCCTCCTCCATGGCCCTTTCTGTCGCTGTTCTATTTTCTGTCTCCCCCAGGGGGAGCCACTCTTCCGGCCCTTCTCACTGTGGTGAGTACATGGCTACTTTTCTGTTTCTGATGACAGCCTGTCCCAGTCAAGACTGGTCCACACTGGGAGCAAGGAGAGGGCTTCCAGAGGCTTGCCCTTACTTCCCCACAAGCTGAGGCCCCACGGAGCCTGCAGAAGAACTTCACCACATTAAAAAGTGACAGCCCCCGAGGCAGGGGTGGGCTTCACCTGGGTGCTCCCTACTCTCAAGTGAGTTCCTCAGAACTGACATCCAGGACAACGTCGACTCCAACATCCTTTCCCAAAGCCTTACTGGGATTTGTAGGATTCACCCTGGAGGTGCCAGCACCAAGTACAGCAGCCAAATCTGGGGGGAGCTATGATAGATTATTTGGGGGTGCAAAGCATCACAGATCAACCTCGACCCAGGCACAGTGTCACCATTTCATACACAGTACTCAGGGTCAAATGGATTCCACCGCAGACCGCCTCCACCTCTTCTTGGAGTTCAGAGTCAGAGCACTCCACTTACAAGCGGTACCCTGATGTCATTTCCCACACTCACACATGGTCACAGGGAGACATCTATTGGCCGCATGACCTCTGTCCCCGTAATGTCATGTCCCACACCCATCCCACATCATTACAGGCACAGAAGTCCTCTATGTGGAGCTGCACACATCCTCACCACCCCAAAACATCACAGATGCCTGAGGGCAGCACAGCACAGTTCAGAGTAGGAAACGACCCATTCATTCATTCATTCATTCACTCACTCAGTCACTCATTCAATGAGGCACTAGTCTAGGAGAGG
The DNA here is from genome assembly GCA_004363605.1 of Indri indri. NCBI lineage: Eukaryota > Metazoa > Chordata > Mammalia > Primates > Indriidae > Indri > Indri indri. The sequence continues at coordinate 23,090 of RJWJ010019886.1, read as the reverse complement.
GAGTTACACAGTGATGGGGGCCACCTCCCCATTCACAGATGCCACCCCAGCATGTTCTCTGCCAAGCAGCAGAACAGGCAACTGACAGGTGACCTGAGTCAACGCTGCTACCACAAAATCACCTGTGGTAGTCAGTTGGGGTGGGAGCCTGAGACCCTCTGTCACTTGGGGTCCCAAACTTTTCACCCCCAAAAAGACTATTGAAAACTGGTATTGAGTCCTGGCTCCACCACTCACAAGCCACTCGTAAACCCTGGCCTTCCTACTGTGAAATGGGGTCACTGGTAAAGCTCCCTTCACAGAGGGTTGAGATGTAACACTGTCTCAACAGGGCCTGATAACAGAGGGGACACTCACATATCACTACGTCATCGCCACAAGTCTGGTTCTCCTATGACTGTGCCTCCCAAACAAGCTCATTTGTTACATGGATGTCAGTTTGTTCCCCCATTTTTAATAAGGCTCTTCCCTCCTGTGTTCATGGTCACCCTGGAAATTGGAACTGCCCCGACACTCTATGGGTCCCCAGTCTGCTGAGGATGTACCCATCAGGATCTGGACAAATGGAGGCCCTCAGGCATGAGGACAGCTGACACAGGCACCCAGGCAAACAGTCCCCGTCCAGCCTCTGCCCCATGTCCCTGAAGCCCTACCTTCAACATACGGCTGATTCACTAATCTGGCAGAAAGAACTGGAGATGTGAGAAGATCCCCTGACCCACACGCCATGGCAAGCAGATGTCCAGTCCTCACAGCTCCTTATAGCCAGAAGGGAGGAAGGGGGAGGGGCATCTCCACTGCTTGAGGATTCTAGAACTCGTGGTTTGTTTATTCAGGACAACAGGGATTGGGCCTCTGGCCCAGGACTGGGGACTTACCTGGCTACGGCAGCAGCAAGACTCTAAGAAGGAGGCAGTATGGTCATGGCAAGGCCCTGCCAGGACCTCGGGGGATGCTGATGTCAGGAACCTCCCTGGAATAGGGCTCCTGGTGCCTGGCCTGAGACAGTGCCTTCTGGGCCCAGCTCTTAGCACTGCACCCAGTGCCCAGGCTTGGCCTTGATGGTGCCCCTGTGCCTAGTTCTGAGCCTGTGACAGCACCGAATGTCCAGCTTGTGACACTGCCTGGTGCCCAGCCCAGGCTCCTTCGTGAAGCCCCTCTGATGGCCTCCTTGGAGGTGTGGAAAACAAGGCACTACAGGGGGGTGACAAGTTCCTGCAGTGCGTGGCTGAGGCGGAACTGGAGTTTTCCTTTTTCCCTCAGGGTGTGTATTTCAAGAGAACAGCTCCTGGGTGGCAGGAGTCCAGGCGTGTTTGGCCTGGGAAGGTGGCTTCCTGAGAGGAAGCTTGTAGGCTTGGGTCTTCATGAATCAGCAGAATGAATGCCATCTTGGGACACCTCCCCACCACTCCACTGAGGATCCCTCCTCCCAAAGAGCCCATGCTTCTCACACTGTCACGAAGACAGACCACTTCTGATGCAGCCTGTGGTCAGTACTGTCAACGATGTGAGGCAACGAGGTGGTTCACACACTGCCGGGGGAGATGAACGGGCATGACCACTGCAGAAAACCTCTGGGAATCATTTAGCAGAGCAGAAAGTGTGCCTACCCCACGAGCCACGGCGCCACTCCTGCATGTATGCCCTAGGAGCAGCATGCACGCGGCAGGGGACATGCACAGGACTGTTCATAGCTGCACTGTCAGGAAGAGCCCCAGTTGGAAACTACCCAACGCCACCCACGGTGGGAGAGACACACAGAGCCCTCCACGGCCGTGAGAATGGACGGTCTACAGCTCACACAGCTGAGGGGTGACGCTCATAAACCTATTATGGGTGAAAGAAGTCAGATACAAAAGGGTAAAGACTGTATGAAATTCAAAAACAGGCAAAACAAATTAATTTTAGGAATATTATAGAAAATCAAGGAAATTATTAATATTATTCCTATAATCAGATTCCCTAAGAAAGGAGGAGAGAGAAAGAGGAGAGAGAAACTAGAGAAGAAGAGAAACCCTATCTACTCTTCTGCCTTTGTGGAAAATAATACTTTGGAGGGAAACAATCAATCAATTAATAAAACAAAATAAGACAACTGAGTAAAGACCAAGCACATCTGTGATCACAACCAGTGTGAATGCACAAATTCTATTAAATACTTTTAAAAGACAAAGATTCTTACATTAGGTCAAAAAAAAAAACCCCCCACTCAGATGCTAGAGACATACCTAAAATAAAGTGACATAAAGAAGGTGAGAGGATAAAGATGGGCAAAAACATTAAGTATATGCAAGGAAAAGTAGCAACGGCATTGTTCATCTCTGAAAATGATTCAAGACAAATGACTTAAACAGAAAAAAAAGTAATGTTGAAAAAAGACAAATTGCAATGATACATAACGTCGTAAAATTCTGTCCGTCAGTAAAATGACATCAGACATATAAAGCAAAATCCATCAGCGATACATAAGAAATCGAAAAACCTCGCTTGTTGTGGCAGAGTCTCCTCCAACTCACTATGACTTTGAGGGATGGAATATCTATAAAAATCAACCGCATATTAGACTACTCAGAAAGCCACAATAACTTTCCTAAATGCTGAACTAGTGTGGGTCACATTTTTTTATCATGATGCAATTAAACAAGGATTTTAAACAATGATTTTAAACAAAATAAGCCAAATCATTTGAATATTTAAGAAATAAACCTTACCAAATTAATTTGAGGAAATAAATACACTCTATAAATTATTTAGAAAATGCTAATAATTAGAGCAAAGCATTTTAAACTTCTTGGGCATGTCCAAGGCAAATTTGTAACCTTAAAGGCATTTATTATTGAATAACAAAAATGAAAATAAATGAATTAAATACTCAAATCAAGAAACCATAAAAGGTACAAAAATAAACAAGAGGAAAACCTGTAGCTAACAGGTACAAAACATAGAATTATACCTTAATCAATTAGAAGAACAGCCAGAATGAAGATGAACCCTGTGATGGATCTTTGAAAAAAACAAGTAATATTAAATAGGACAAAAGGCATATTTTATATTAACAGGGTAGAACCCACTAAGATGGAACAGCAGGCATGAACCTTGTACTCCTAACAACACAGCATTGAAACATATAAAGCAAAAATTGTTAAAACTGCAAGTAGTAGCCAAATAATTTTTGTGGCAAACCTCTAAGAAATCAACAGATTATGTAGCCATAAAATATTTGAGGTGTTGAAAGAATTCGAATAACACAATCGACAAGCCTGATCCAATCCGTTGTAGCTCAAACTTTGTTCTGAAACACACTTTCGAACGCACATCAAACATTCACTAAGACTGACAAAATACTAGGCCACAAATAAAACCTCAATAAATTCCAAAATACAGAAATAATTAAATCCATATATAGTCATGTATCGCTTGGCAATGGGGATACATTCTGAGAAATGTGCTGTAGGGTAATTTCATCATTGTGCAAACATCATTAAGTAGACTTACACAAACCTAGATGGCATGAATATTTTTATTTATATATATTTTTTCATATGGAAAACCAAATGTCCCAGCACCATTACTGAATATCAATCATTTCCCCTATTTGATCTGCAATGCTAATATCAAGTGCCACGTATCAGGTTTCTATACATGCTTCATTATAATCTTAGGGGACCACCGTTGTATATGCAGTCTATTGTTGACTGAAACATCATTATGCAGCACATGACTGGAGTGATACAGAGAAAAAAAAGAGAACCCCCCGCTTCTCCCCAAAACTATTCACTGGGAAATTAAATAACATCCTTCTATATAACTTTTGGGTTTAATAGGAAATATAGTGTGAAATTATAAGCAAAGAAATTAATGACAATGAAGCCAGTATAAATAAAATCCTGTGAAATATGGCCAAAGTGGGACTCAGAGGAAAATTTATGGAATTAAGTGAAAATATTGGAAACCAAAGAAGTCTAAAATAATGAACTAAGTATACTAATCAAGAAGTTAGGAAAAAAACAATAAAATAAATCCCTAAAAGTAGAAGGTTGAAGTTATTAAAACTAAAAGAAGTTTAATAAAATAAACAAAAAGAAGCAGATTTGATCACTAAAACCAAAAGTCAGTTTATACCATTTAGGAGTTCCCAAGTAACAGAAATTTCTACTCAAATAGGTTTATAATTTCCATCTCTTCTCTCTACCTTCAGTAGTGGTAGCTTCAGCCTCAGTCGGTCCCCTTATTGAAGAATGGCTGCCAACAGCCAGTCTCCTCCTGCTTCCTCATCTACATTCAGAGACAGTGTGCATGTCTTTTCTCTAACCACGCCTTATCTGACTGGGACAGCCCAGGTCAGCACCCCACTGGGGGCAGGTGGCTGGGGTACTAGAACATGAGTAGATCAAGCTGGGGGCTGGGAGAGTGACAGCTTCCCCATTAAGGACATGGGCAGCCTGGCAGAGGTGGGCCCCTGACCAGGAACGGGGTAATACAAAGGAAAGGGGAGGAGGGATACCATAGAGCTAACCACATGGCTTTTTGAACATACCTATGAAGTAGATGGAACTTTGGAAATTGTAATCTATAATACTTAAGAAAAAGGGAGACTACATACATGAACAATATTAGAAACAGGAAAGAGAACATAGACTTAAATTTTATATGTCAATTTGAAATTTGTAAATCTAGGGTAAATTAAGTGATTTCCTAGGAAACTGTAGTAGAATTAACTCAAAAAGAGGTGGAATATGTGACTAGGCCAGTAATTATAGAGAGATTTTTTTAAGTAGTCATCAAAGATTTATCCCCTAAAAAAAATGCATCAGGCTCAGTGAGTTTTATGTGCACAATCTACCAAACCTAAGGAACAGACAATGCTGGTGTTATATAAACTGCTCTAGGGCATGGGAAAATACTAGAAAGCTGTTCAACATGTTTTAAGAGGCTAGCATAGCAATGACACCAAACTTGAACAAAGGATAGAACAACAACAAAAAAAACTGTAGGCTAATTCCAACAGTGGGGCAAAAAGTCTAAGCAAAATGTCAGCAAATGTACAGTGTATTACAGGATTTACCCAGGAATACTATTGATCTAGTAATGTAATTCAGTATGTAAATAAATCAGAAAATCCACAAAATCATTTGAATAGTTCACTTCTGCATTATAAGGGCCCAAAACAGTGCCTGGCACAGAGAAGACTGAATAAATATCCATGGAATGGATGAAAGAATGAAGTCAGAATCAGCACACATACTCCCACCGTTATTGCTACCATTTCACGCTGTGTGGGATGGCGGTCTCAGGCAATGAGATCAGAAAAAGAAATAATAAGATGAAGCTGTCACCATTTCAAGTAATTTGACTATGCAAAAATAAGCCAAGGGAACCAACTGAAAAACCACTGAATAAGACAGTTTTGCAAGACAGCCAGGAATCAAGATCACTATTTTTAAAAAATCCATCAACAGTTGTACGATACCTAACATACAGAATTAGAAAAAATGTAATGGGAAAAGATATCATTCACAACATAAAATTTATAAAACACTTAGAAATAAACATAATATTTTCCCGGACATCCATGAAAACACCCGAAAGCTACCGAAAAGACACAGAAGAAGAGCTGAATGAATGGAGACATATACCACACCCCTGGTCAGGAACTCAACATTGTAGAAGTGATAGTTCTCCCCAAATTAATCACTGTATTTAATTCCAATTCAAATACCAATAGTGTTTTTAATGAAATTTGACAAACGAATTCTAAAGTTTACATAGAAGATAATAGGCAATAATTTTTTTAAAGGAAGAGGAGAGCTTTTGCTACCATCTAACAAAATATAACAAAGCTGATTGAAACATTACAGCACTAACCCAGGGACCAGAAAAACAGATCAGTGGGAAAATAACAGAGTGTTAAAACACATACCCATGAGTATATTGGGATTTCATTATGATAAATGAGAAAATTCAAATCAGCAGGAAAAGAGAGATGGACGCTACAAGAAAGGTGTCGATGAAATTGGCTCTCCAGTTAGAAATAGAGCCATACCTCACACCACATATAAAAATAAATTTCAGGTGAATTAGAGTTAAACAAACAACATAAATTTAAAAAAAAAAATAGAAAAAACAGCTTTTACAATCCGGAGATGGAGAAGGCCATCCTAAGAGAGGCACAAAACCCATAAATAAAGACTGACTGATATGACTCCATGATAATTTTAAAAGGGTTTATGGTAAAATCACCCATATTTCTAAAAGACAAGTGGCTTACTGAAGAAAATATTTGCAAAATAATTGACAAAGGCTAATAAGTATTCAGAAAAGATAAAGACCTTCCATAGAAAAAGATAAGGAATCCAATAGAAAAATAGGCAAAGTATATGAAGAGGATTTACTAGAGCAAAAGTATACTTTTTTTCAATAAAAACATGAAAAAACATTTTTCCAATAAAGAAAATAAATATTAAAACAGCAATGATATAATTTTCTGCCATCGGATGGGCAAACATTGAAAAGATCAGTAACATCTATTTTCAGCAAAGGGGAAACATTCATTCTCATATAGTGTAGGTGTGAATGTAAACTGGTTCAGCTTTGGAGGACAGGAGTTGAATCTGATAGCATTCATCCAAAATTACTAAATTTGCGTTTCCTGACCATCTTCCCCTCAGTCTCTGCCCTGGGAAGACAGCAGTGGACGTGCTGCCAAGCGTGCTCCCCCAACACGGGCGGGAGTGTGTTCACGGCAGCACCATGACGATGCTCACAAGTAAGAAACACCCTAAAAACTGGTGGTGGCCAAATCACATGTTGCATCTGCACAGAACACATGCAGTAATGTAAAATTATGCTCCAGGTACTGACATAGAAAGGTCCTCAGGTCATATGCTTTTTTAAAGTGTTGGTTATTAATACATATATAAGACTCCGTTTATTTTAAAAATCATAAAGCTGTTGTTTAAGGGTGTTAATAAAGATTACTTCTGGGGATGGGAGCAGGACTGGCAGTGGGATTAGATGAACGAAGGAGAATCTTTACACATACTTCTGAATTTTGTTAGTAAATCACAAGAATGTATTTCGATATTACACATAATTCTTTTTTTTAAGAGAAAAAAATGTAGAAAGAAATAGACCAAAATGAGAAGAGTGGATATCTCCATGTGGTGGGACTCCAGAGGATGTTTTCTTTCTTTAGGCTTGACTGTGTTTCCTAATTTTCTACAACAAATATGAAATACTTTTATAATCAGGTTAAAAAAAAAATAAAGGAAGAAAAAGAAGGAGGAGGAAGGAAGAGGGAGAAGGAGGAAAGAGGAAGAGGGAGGAAGAGGAGGAAGAAGGAGGAGGAGGAGGAAGAAGGAGGAGGAGGAGAAGAAGAAAGAAGAAAGCTAACTTTGGAGTTCCATCTGTGGGTCATTCCTACTGTCAGCCTACAAGCCTACAGGGCATGTTTCAACTGCTCCCTTACAGCATGCCCACTTTACAGACGAGGAAACTGAGGCCACAGGCCCAGGCCCTCTCCCTATGCCCCAGCACTAATGATACAGCAAAAACAATCAGCCTCCACTCTGGGGAGGCTCCCGGCAGACCTAATTCCAGGAAGCCCTGTTCTCCCACCCACCCCCAAGCCCCAGGGCTACCCCAGAGAACAGAAAAGAGAAAAGAGCCAGCTCAAGTTTGCACAAGTTTAATCCATGCTATCCTGGTTCCAGATTCCAGGACCTTTCCAGGCCACACTTCCCTTCTCCTGGTCACCCAGAGCCTAGTCATCTACCACATTTCGCCTTGCTGGGATGCCAAAGTGGGACCCAGTCTTGCAGGGGCCACTCTTTCGCCACCCTGACTCTCATTGAATATGGACACATGACTTTGCTCAACCTCCACCCAGCCCCACTCAGCAGAGGCAAGGCAGGAAGAGAAGGGGTGGGGACGTCAGGGGCCCACCCGGGAGTGCAGCAGCCAGCACGGGAATAGGAACCAGGCAGAGGCTCAGGGACCTGCGAGGGCTCCATTGCTCATTTGCTTCTTGATCCATTTGGTATATTTGGTGATGCGGGTATACACGGCCGGATTCTCTGCTCTTGCACAGGCCTTTTCCCAGGATAACACCCCAGCCAGAATCCATCTGCCCTCAACTTCGCAAGCCAACGGCCCCCCGGAATCCCCCTGGACAAAGAGAGCAGTGATGGAGGCTGTGGGTCCTGCTGGGCCCCAAGGGACCTAGAATGCCCACCCTCTGAGTTCTGCTTGGAAGAGTCTTTCGTTCCTTGAGGTTCGCACTCCCAGGGGTCCTCCTTTGGCTCCTCTGTTAAGGACCCCACTCCAGAATAACGCCCACAATCAATGTCTCAGGAGAAGGCAGGAGGGAGCAGAGCACTGCCTGGTGGTGGTAACACAGGAAGGCCAGGCCAACCCCTCCCCAGGGAACTACCCCCACCCGGCAGGAGATCTGCCAGAACCTCCCGGAAACTCACATTGCACAAGCTTTCTCCATAGTTGGTGGCACAGACCATGTCCCTCAGGACAAGGCGGATAACTCGGGGGAAGATGGACTTCCTGTGGTAGATCCGGTCACACTTCCTGTTGTCCATGATAAACACCTCGGCCTCCTGCAGCTCTGTGGTCAGCACGGAGTCAGCTGTGGAGGAGCCCAGCAGGGTGAGCACTAACTCCTCACTGCACGCAGCCCTGACCTCTGCCTGGTGCCTTGTCACCCTACCCTGGAGACTCTGCCAAGCCACACCCTGTCACACCCGCAAGACCTCCTTCACCTGCCCTGCCCTCCTGCAGTGCAGACCTTGTCCGGCAAGCACCTCACCTCACCCTCTGTGGCTCTGATTCGAGATCCCTTTCTTGGGAAGCTTCTGCTTCTGAACCAAGCAGGCCACAATCCAAGTTCCAGTGCAGCCCCTTACAAGTTGGGACCCCAACCACGTGCCGCTTTTCTCCAGACTCCAAACTTTGTGTGCACTAGCTGTTCCCTCTTCCACCTGACTAACACCCGCTCCTCCTTCAGGCATCTCGGGCAGTCCCTCTGACCAGAGCTCATCACACATCCCTCCCGGCTTGGCCTCAAGACCACCTGGCAAGGTCTTTGTCTCTTTCCTCCTCAGCATGCGCCCCTACCCACGCTCAGTTGTGACTTCGTTCCAGGCAGGGCATGCATTTCCAATGCCAAGGGCTGGGGGTGTGGCTGATGCTCAAAGTTTGTCAAGTGAATGAATGAGTGAGTGAGTAAATTTATGAATCCCCAACTCTGAGCTTCTAAAAGAGGTAGGTGATCATGCCCAGCCCAGGCACTGCTAGGCCTGAATGAGGTGCCCATGTAAACAGTGACAATGAGGAGTGGTGATCCTAACACATTCAAAGAACCAGGGGCCAGAGGCAACAAACACAAGCTTCCCAAGAGGCACCATGAGGGGTCCAGCAGGAGAGGTCCCGGAAGGAAAGGAGTATGCTCTCTGTGGTACCACACCCACCTCCCACCCACCCCACTCACCTGAAAACCTTTGTTTAACCTGGCTCCAGCCAGTCACCCAGCACTGTGTCCCAACCTTCAGGTTGAAGTTGGGCTCAGGGAGACAGATGGGCTGCACATAGTTGTTGAAGACGATGGGAGTGTGAAGGTGGAGAAGGGCGACATCACCTACGATGAAATTCTGGCCCCAGTACTTAGGGTGCATAATGATGTCCTTCACAGGGATCCGGAGGGCCTTGGTGAAGTTCATAGGCTGCAGCTTGGAGGTGCCAAGCATCACCGAGTACTCCTTGGTGCTGCAGGAGATAGAGAGCTCCACCCAGTAGATATCAGGTTCCCAAGCAAGACTATGTTCCTACCTCCCCCACAGCCCCTCTCCCTTAGCAGAAGTCTTGCCTGGTTTGCTGTGTTCACCCCATCTTGCCTGATCTATCCCAAGGGCCCTCAGGGTCAGAGGTCTGACTGCCTCTTCATTCATCATTTAAGTTGATTCAAGGTGACCAGGTCTGTGTGTTGTACGTGCAGGTGCAGAGGTGTTGGCGTAGTTGGTGTACATGTATGTTCTCTTGTGTGTGGCACTAGGGAGTGTGTTCTGAGTTTTCTTGTTGCTCAGCTTAGGATACTCTGTGACTTGAGGCTCCTGCCCCAGCTCAGTCTCTGGCCCCCGGACTTCCTGAGCATGACTCTTCCCTATTCTGGATGCCCCTTCCCACGCTCTCCCAACCCCTCTCCTCCCCCATTGTTTCGCAGAGGAAATGAGGAAGCTAGGTTGGGCCCGTTGTAGCTCTGGGTCTCCAGGCCCTGGACACATGGTCCGCACTTACCCTCGGATGCAGTGGGCAGCAGTCACCACCCAGCTGGAGTTAATGAGGGCCCCTCCGCATACATGCTCATTCTCCATCCGGAGGCTCACCTCCCAGGGCCAATGGCGGGTCACACCTCCATCCTCCGACCACCAGGGTGCACCACAAACTTCAGGCACAGTGACCACATAGAGAAGAATGAGAATGACTGAGACCAAGGTACCCTCCAGGGCCAATTTGCACAAAGCTATAAACTCAAGGGCTTGTTCCCATTTCAAAGAGGGGGGGACTGAGGGCGACAGAAGGGCAGTGGCCTGCCCAAAGGCACTGAGCTAGACAGAAATGGACAATGACAGAGATAAAAGAGACATAGAGACATCACAGCGGGAGAGAGAGATACTGAGAGCCACAGGGAGCACTCAGTACAGCACCTCAAAGGAGAAGCAGAGGAGTCCCAAGACAAGAAATGCATTTTCTTGTGTCTGGGGAGGCTCCTAGGCCACACTCCTGAAAAGCTATAATGCTTGCAGCATCTCTTAGATGCAAAAGGCCTCTGTCCCTACACTTCTCAGAGTCAAGAAGAGCTTCTGCCTTCTATGTTAGAAGTTTTCACACTGACCATTCAAGGTCCCAGCACAACCCATGAAGGCCCCACACACACAGCTCACACACTCTTAGAGTGCACATACTTCTGCCAATCAAGTCCTATGATTGGATGAATGTATGAATAAACACAGATGCAGAAAATCTAAACAAAACATTAGCCAACATTATACTTTTAAAAAACCAATGCACCATGATCATATAAGGATTGTTCCAGGGGTACAGGGGTAGTCCCATATAGTGTAGTCTCCACATAAATTAGTTCTAACAAAAAAGAGAGAAAGACCATGTGCTTTTCTCCATAGACACAGAAAAAGGCATTTGAAAAATGCAACGTTATTTACGACTTTAAAAAAACACCTCTTACTTAAACTAGAAATGGAAAGGAAATCCTTAACTTTATGAAAGTTAGATATGCCGCAAACCTACAGCAAACATCATATAACATTAAAGAACAGGCAAAAAGAATCTATCCCATCGGAGGCCAGGAAAAAGGATCCTCTGTGAGGAGGAGAGCAGCGGAAGTAACGCATAGAGCACAGGGGGCTTCGGGGTGTTGGTATCGTCCTACTCCTTCACACAATTCCTCGAGCTGGACCTTCCTGTGTGGGTTTTTGTGTAATGCATGTAATATTTGAATAAAAAAATTCACTTTGAAAATCAACAGCATTTCCTATCCCAGCACAACCAACTAGAAAATATATTCAAGATAAAATACATTTTCAGTAGCCAAAAATTATAAAGTACCTAGGAATTAACTTATCTAACATCGTACGAGACTTCTGTGGTAATAAATTTTAAACTATAATTTTTTTTTTTTTTTGAGACACAGTCTCACTCTCTTGCCTGGGGCGAGTGCCGTGGCATCAACCTAGCTCACAGCAACCTCAAACTCCTGGACTCAAGCAATCCTACTGTCTCAGCCTCCCGAGTAGCTGGGACTACAGGCATGTGCCACCATGCCCGGCTAATTTTTTCTATATATATTTTTAGTTGTCCAATTAATTTGTTTCTATTTTTGGTAGAGACGGGGTCTCGCTCTTGCTCAGGCTGGTCTCGAACTCCTGAGCTCAGAACGATCCGCCCACCTTGGCCTCCCAGAGTGCTAGGATTACAGGCATGAGCCACTGCGCCCGGCCTATTAAACTATAATTAAGGACACAGAAAATGATCAGCAAAAAGGGAGAGACATTCTCTGCTCTTAAAGACAATAACTGAATATGTTAGATGTACTTTTCAATACAATATCAATAAATTCATTTTGCAAGTTAGAATTTTTAGGAAACTTGATAACTTACTCTAAAATTGAAACAGAAAAACAAACATCCACATATAGCTCAGTCTTTGAAAGAGTACAGCAAAGAAGGGCCACTTGTCCTAGCAGATATTAAAACAGATGCGACAGCCATAATAACAAAAACAGTGTAGTACTGTGGCAAGGACAGACAAATGGGCCAACGGAAAAAAATAGACAGCTTGAGATTGTTCCATGTCTTACAGGAACTTGATGTAAACAAAGGAGCCACCACGATCAGTGGGGAAAGAAGGACTATTGAGTAGATGGTGTTGGGAAGCTGGCTCACTATGAAAGAAACAAGAAAAACAAAACTAGATTCCTTGCTAATAGCATTTGAAGACCTAAAGGTGAAACATAAAACTCTAAAGTTAACAAACTACGTGACATAGGGTGGGAAAGGACTCCTTAAACAAAACCTCAAAACACAAACCATAAAACACAGACTGACTAACTTGATTACATCAAAATCAAGGAGTTTTGACCCCAGGAACAAGATTCACAGGCAGAGGACAGATTGGGAGGGAATATTTGCAATATCTAAAATCAATCCAAGACTTTTATTACAAATATGCAAGGAACTCTAGGAAATCAACAAGAAAAAAGAACAGATGATATTTAAAAGAGAAGGACAAGCAATTTATCAGAAGAGAAAACTCAAAAAGCCAAAAGGATATTGAGACAAATTCAAACTCATTCGTAATGGGAAAAAAGCAATTCAAATCAGAAGTCATTTTGTGTATCTATTAGATTGGCAAAAAATGTAAAAGCTGGGTCATGCCAAGGGTTGGTAGGTCTGTGGCAATATATACACCTTCATACACTGCTGGAAGGAGTTTGGAGGGGTGGCCAATTGGAATATGGGTAGTAGATAGAAGTATGGTATCAATGTAAACTTTTGAAATTGATAAGTACACTGTGGTTATGTAAGGGAATATTCTCAGAAAATATACACCAAAGTACCGAGCAATAAAGAGCCATGCTGCATGTTACCTTCAAATAATACTTAAAAAAAATGTGTATATGTGTTCCCTGTACTACTTACATTTTTGCAGCATTCTATAAATTTAAAATTATTTCCAAATAAAAAATTTTCTTAATAGGGAATTAAAAGAGGAGGAAACAGAAACAGATCTAGAGTACACACCATTTACGTAAATTAAAAATACATGCACACAAAACAGCAATATGTGCGTTAAACAGAGCACACACAAACAGAAAGGTCCACACTGAACATATAAGAAAGGTTGAGGGGAATGGGAGTGGGGCCTGGATACAAGCTGGGATAACTAAATCAATCAGCCAAACAATAAATAATGAATCAGGTGGCATCCTGGCAGGACCTATGACAATCGAGGCTCACGAACTGAAGAACAGGAGTAACCCAATCCTCGATCCCTTTTCTAAGGGAAAAGACAGGAAAGCCCAAAAGAGCCAGGCTCTGCAGACACCACCACAGAGCCCAAGAGTCTCTATCTGCAGCTGAAAAGTTTAGAGCTTGAAAGGTTTCTGTGTGGAAAAGGGACTGTATCAGCTTCCTAGACATGTCCCCTGATGGGATACAACCTGGGATGAATTCAAAGAGGCTCAGTATTCCCAGGGGAGGCCCTGATACTCTTTCCTCTGGACTGTTAGGTCTGTATGTTCTGGCAGCTACAGGCAGTTCTCTAGGAAGCAGGCACTTGAGACTAAATTCCTGCTTCCTACAAGCCCAGAAACACGATCTGTGTGACTCCCTTCAGACCATACTCTCCCAGGAGCTGAAGCTTTTCCTGTAGAAGGGGCTCACCCTACCCACCTGGTTTGGTTTTGTCCTCTTTGTAACCTGGAGGAGAAAAGAGGGACAGAAATGAAGCAAGAGCTCATGACAGGATGTCAGCAAAGAGGTTCATTTTTTATTAACTATTTCATTCATTCGATCACCAAATATGTCCTAATCTTCCACTCTGTTCCCAGCCTGGAGCTGGAAGCTGGGGAGACAGACAGGTGTCAAACAGAACCTGCCCTCAAGGAACACAGCGTCCAGCAAGGGACACAGAAATAAACACACAACCGCCAGGATGAGGTCAGTACAGGGATAGAGGCACAGGTGTCAAGTAAGCCCAGAAGAAGCAGTGGACAGAAAAGACTTCTGGGAAAAAAGGTTATTGTGCCAAGTCTTAAAGATGAGAAGGTAAAACAGAAAAGAAAAGTGATAATGACATTCCTTGCAGAAGAAACATCATGGTGTATGCCAAAGATTCCAGAGGATGAAGGGCAAGTCCTGTGATAGCAAGAGATGAGCCAGAGGAGGAGAGTCGGAGGCCAATCAGCCAGGCTGAGACCCTCTGGGAAGAGGGCAGCCAACAGAGGTGTGACAGGGTCAGGCTTGTATTTTGAAGGCAGCATCGAGAATAGACAGGAAGGTGACAAGACTGAAGGCAGTGAGAGTCCATGGAATGCTCTGCAGAACCAAGGCAAGCAATGAGGAGGTCTGAATGACGAAGTGGCTGTGAGAACAGACAGGGTGAGCTGGATGTGGGACTTAGGGACACCGGTGAGCCTAGGATGACACCGCAGTTTCTGGTTTTGTAGAAGAGTGGCTGCCACCCACTGAGCTAGAGAACTGAGTAAGAGCACTTAGTTTGTATGAAAATGAGGGCCTCAGTTTTAACACCAAGGGGCTGAGATGTTTCTAGGTCTTTCAGGTGGGAGATGTCCAGCAGGTGGCTGCACATTCAGACGTGCTGTTTTAAGAGGCACCATCACGTAAATGGTGGCTCAATGCCCAGTGAGTTCACCAGGGAGCAGTGAAGAGAGAGGAGCAACAAACAGAGACGGCACCTTCCAGAACACCAGTGCAGCAGGGATGAGCAGAGCAGGGTGGCCTGGGGCAGACACAAGGAGAGAGAGAGTCACCCGAGAAATAGGGAAGAATCAGGAGACACAGAAAATGAAACAGGAGCGAGTGGCAGAAAGGTCGGGGACAATAAGGGCAGGGACATGCCAGGAAGAGACTAAGGGAAGTGAGGACTGTTATTTTGAGAAGTGCAGCAGTGAAGGGGAAAGAGATGGGGCCAGAAACCCAGCGAAGAGAGAGGGGGAGGACAAAGGTCTCAGAGGACGATGGTGGGGGCACAGCGCAGGCAGGGCCACGCCCAGGGCAGGCGAGCAGGCTGGCCCTGCACAGGAAGCTTGTCTCTGGTTCCTGGAGAGGCAGGTGAGGGTGGTACAGGTGTAGCCAGGTTTGGAGGGGTCCTTGGGGGTTGGGGAGAGTCAAGGAAGACAGCGCCTGAAAGCCCGTGTTTTCTGAGTGAATGAAGGGCCGCTAGTGAGGCACGCTCAGCTGGAATAGAGGCTCTGGAAGGAAAGTGAATTTTAGAATACTCCTTTAGCGCATGGGGACCAGCAATTTGCCTGGGCCAAACAACATGCCCAAATGGGGTTTCCAGGGGGCCCAGCATCAGGCCTGGGGTGGAGGGGAGGAGTGTGAGAGGCCTGGGGATGCTGCTGGAGAGGGCGGGCCTGGCGGTTGGGACATCAGCCACGGTGTCCAGACTGGAGGAGAGAAGGCAGAGGGGTCCCCCGTTCTGCTGGTCCCCAGGAGGCTGCAGGGCAAGTGTGGCCTGAGGGAGGAGGGCTGAGAAGGCAGGTGTTTACGATCCCTGGAATTGCCCTGGCGAGATCCTGGGAGGAGGTAGTACAGGAGAGGTGACCGTGGGGTGGGTGGGCAATAAAAGTCCCCACCGCACTCCGAGGCCAGGCCCCCGCCTCAACGCCAACAGGGAGCTGGAGGCGGAGCAGGCCTGAGTTCGAGGGGGAAGGGGCGGAGCAGAAGGGAGGAACAGTGGCTGCTGAGGAGCCCACCTCACCCGAGCTCAGCGTTGGTGGCAGGAGCAGCAGCAGCAGCAGGACTCGGCAGCTCAGCACCGGGGGCCCAGCGAAGAGGCTGGACCGCGAGGCCGCCATGAGGCTGGGGGGTGCCACCTGGCGGCTGCAGAGGCAACGCCCACGTGACCACGCACGTGCCTGGCGCCGGGCCACGTGACCGCACCCCAGCACGTGATGGCGCCTGGGCTCTTGACGAACCGGCAAACACTGGTGCATTTCCTGCACCTCCGCTTTCTGCCTGTGCCTTGAGGGCGACCCGGGGGCCCTCGGTCTGTGATTGCTACCTAGGCGATCTCCCCCGTGAAAGCACCCCCAAGGGCTCTGAAGTTTGTGGCAGTACCCCTAGAACCTGGCCGGTGAAGGCCCAGGGGACCACTGGACCACTGATGGCACCTTGTTGCC
Organism: Indri indri; assembly: GCA_004363605.1. Taxonomy (NCBI): domain Eukaryota; kingdom Metazoa; phylum Chordata; class Mammalia; order Primates; family Indriidae; genus Indri; species Indri indri. Next base: position 6,640 of record RJWJ010019886.1, on the reverse strand, counting down.
CAGCCTCTGACTACACCCTTGTTCCCCTGCGCCTGGTGCACTGGACAGTTTCACAGTTACTTTTGATTTGAGAATCTGGAAAGATGCGGAAAGCAAAGAAAGGAAAAAAACAACGGTAAGTCTAGGGAATCCTGGAAAGTGTCATTGGGAAAGTCACATTTGAGCTGGACTAGAGAGTAAAACGAGGAGTTTTGGGGAGGCCAGAGGAAGGAAAGGCATTCGTCCTCTTTCACAGACCACCGATGAGATCGTTGCAATTAAAATACCCCACCCGGACCTACCGGATTAAAAATTCCCATCGTGGAGCCGGTAATTTGCATTTTAACAAGCCCTCAGGGGATTCTGAAGCTGATACAGCATGAGTAACAGGACTAAGAGTGAGCCATGAGATGGAGAAAAGCTACCCGTTGACCAAGAACATCTGAATGGGATGTTCCAGAAAAAAAGAAGTTAAATTTATTTTGTTAATTCTTGAATAATCAGTGGTTTCTTAAAGCAGCTGGTGCTATGCTCATTAAGAGACCGGGTTTGATGCAAGCTCTCAGCCTCAGCCCCAGCAACAGGTAGGACTGGCACAGACTGTCCACTGAGGCCCACTGATACCTGGGGGTTAAACACTGACTCCTGGAAGGGAAAAGGGCAGGAGATTGGGAGGCTGTTGATCAGCAGCTAGACAAGGGACTCCAGGACACCAGGCCCTGTAATGAGAAAAGAGAATCTGTGTTTAATATAGTGACTCTCTCTCACCCTCCTCCTTGTGGGAGTGCAGATTTTTGGTGACAAAGTGGGAGTGAGCAGCAAGGAAAAGCAGTGGTGAGGAGGAACAGTTCTCATGCCCCAACTTCACTCTTACTCCCAGTACCAGTCTCTCTTGGTCCCCTATCCCTAGCTGCAGGGGCTGTTAAATTCAGCTACACAGCTCCCTGCAGAGATGCTGATGACTCTAACAGGTATACAATGAGCAGGACCCACTGGCTAAAACCATTCCTGAGACTCATGTCTGAGCAGGCAGGGCAGGCCTCACCTCTCCTTCTAGGTTTCAATAAGAACCATAAATAGCATCCTTAGCTAAATGGGAAACCAGTTCTCTACAGAGTATATTTTATGCAACCAAATACCCAAGGTGAACAGAGCTTCAGAACACACAGGAGACTCTCCAAACATTTATTCAGTTGATTTCTGAAAACTCTCCACTCTATAACTGCCTCAAAACAACATGGGGTGTCCGTGGATGTGGCCCCTAGGGCACTGAGGAAGGGGGTGCCAAGAATGGGTCACCCCAAGAGGGCTTGTGTGGCAGAGGCTGTCCACTCACAGAGGGATCCACAACGGGGTACAGGGGAGCTTCTCCCAACCCCAGACGACTGAGCCATATGTATTTGAGGCCTCGCATCTCTGAAGGGACCTAGCAACGCCTCCTTCACTCTCTGAGCAATCACCAAGCTGACTGGTTTCACAGAGTCTCAGGTGAGAGCCCTGAAACCAGGACCAGGTCTAATGCTTGTTTCACAGTTGATGGTGTCTCTTCTTTGGCAGATGTTCCCCAGGATGGCGATGAGTCATCATGCCCCACCTGGCAAGTCGGCTGGCCCCCTAGCTGGCATCGGTTCATACCCTCCTTCCCACCAGGCAGAGCATAGCCCAGGTGTAGGGGTGGCCAAGGCAGGTGACCGGAGCACCAGGCAGGGACACTTTCCAGGCCCCAGCCTCCCTGCCATGCTCGCTTGTGTGGATCTCCAGAGGGCCAGTGGATCACAACTGGGATTTGGGGAAAGGGCACGGAGAAGGAGCAGGAGGTTGGTGGGAGGAGACGTGTAAGTTTGAGACTCAGAAACAGGAAGGGAGTGAGCTGGGGCCATCATGGTGTCACCAGGATGTCCAGAGGCAGCACCAGACACCGGAACAGAATGAGGAAGCCCGTCGAGTCCAGACAGGAAGCTTGACTCAGGAGACTAGTGACCCAGTCCTTATAGAAACTAACTTCTGTATAAACTCCAGGAATTCCTTTCGTACCGCAGCTGAGGCCCCAGCTCACGATCCCCACCTGGATCCACGTGTCATTTAATTCACAGACCAGGGGCCCCCCAGAATCTCCCTGGAGAAAGAGGAAGAAACAAACTGCAGGAACAGAACAGGACCCACGTCAGAGCAGGCACTGAGGAGACAGGGACACATGGTGCATCCCCTGGACCTCAGCCCTGGGTTTCTGTGAATGTGAGATTTGAGAATTGAACATTTTTAACAAAAAAAAATCGTGTTCCAAAAACTGAATATGAATAAAGAAAATGTACCTACTCTGAGATACTAATGGGTAAAGTACATTCCCTGTCACACAGAAGGGGCTCAAAACACAGAATTGGTATCATTAATGTTACCTGCCAGATTCACCCTGCCCCCCTCCCCACTCCAAGCTTTATAAGCTACTCTCTGCTGAAGGATCAGGTAAGGTGAGCCCAGGAGAGCGCTGGTGACTTTCCTCACTTCCCATTAATGTGACTAATGGTAAATGGAGGGGCAGGCCCTGTTGGCTGGGGATGATGAAACTTTGTCCAGACAACTGGAATGCTGAGGCAGCAAGTGAGGGGCCCGTGAACTGACCTGGCAGGAATCTTTTCCTTCGGCATTATAGCCACAGACCATCCCTTCTTTGACCGGTTGACCAACCATTCCTCTCTTTTTCCTGAATATCTCAGAACATTGCTCATGACGAATAATACTCAGCTCGGCCTCCTGAAGTTCAACCAGCAGTTTTGATGCTGTATCTACAGAGAAACAATTTTCGACTGAGTGGATCTGCATAAGTGGGACAGGAAGGAGTACCCCATACCCACTGTGGATCTCAATACAATGTGTTCACACACAGACGCCCTCTTAGGCATTGGATATTGTCCCCATTTGACCCAGGAGAAAATGAAGCCCACAGATGACATGGGGACAGGAGGATGTAAGATCTGAAGCAAGACAGGAGAAGTAAGAGCAGATCAGGAGAGGGAAGGCAAGGCCTTACCACCCTGAGAAATCAAAACCAAGCATCTGTCACTCTAGGTATCAGTAGTAATAGTGACAGGGTATCCTGTGCATCTGTAAAGTATCTTTACTTTTTAGAATAGGATCACAGCCTCTAAAATCCAGGTACTCCCCAGGGATAGGAGGACCTACACTTTGCTGAGAGGTCTCTGCCCTCTTCTCACACACAGGAAGCTCCCTATCTAGTAGGGCAGGGAGCTCTATCCAGGAGGGACAGCTTACAGTGGCAGACAGCTCATCACTCCCAAGCTAAAATCCACCCTAGAGAGAACCCACTATGCCTTGCACCCAAGCCCCCAGGTCCTGACAAACTGACAGAAATTCATAACCAGTTGTTAAATTATTCCCCAGCAGCATCTTCTCCACCCTCCTCCCTTCCTTACTATAAAATCTGCCTCCCTGTCCCTCCCTTTTGCTTGTAGGCCAACCTCAGGGCACCAGGCAGCTTATTTTCTGGTCTGAGTTTGCTGTAGTCTTGCTTCATAGTCTCACCTGTTTGGTTTAGTTTGCCCCGTCCAGTCACCCAGCACTCCGTATCCGCTTTCACCATGAAAGCCTTTTCAGGGAGGCACACAGGCTGGATGTGTGCCGAGTAATTCACAGGGAAGGCGAGCAGAGCAAGGGCGATGTTGTTTTCAAGGCTAAAGGGACTATAATGTTGGTAGACAACAATGTCTTGAACTGGAACCACAACTGCAGATCTGGAGAGATGCTTCACGTCTGTGCCTCCCATCTTTGCGGTGTATTCCAGATGGCTGCAAGGAGATCCTCGAGGGTCTATATACTCTGCTTCCACACCTCATAGGTGCTTCCCAGCCTGGCCCCATCTTCCTATGGCAGTCATCAGCCACTTCCCTCCCTCCAAACCACGTCCCCTCCAGGGACCCCTGACCACATAGCCAGCAGTTCTCTGGCAGTCCCCAGACCAGCAGCAGCATCACCTGGGATTTGGGGAAAGGGCACGGAGAAGGAGCAGGAGGTTGGTGGGAGGAGACGTGTAAGTTTGAGACTCAGAAACAGGAGGGGAGTGAGCTGGGTGTCACCAGGATGACAAATCCTCAGGTCTCAGCCCACACTGATTAAAAGCTATGGGGCTGTCACCCCCTTTTTCAGATGAGGAAGAAGCAGCTCAGGGAGGGAACAGGTTGGCTCCAGGTCACACCTCCTGATCAGGGGCCCAATCCCTGAGCCCCAAACACTCACCCAAATATGCAGTGGGCTGCAGTCATCACCCACAGGTTGGTGATGAGGGAGCCTCCGCAGGAGTGTTCATCATTGCTCTGCAGGCTCACCTGCCAGGGCCATTTCCTCTCTGGGGCAGGACTTCCACCAACTATCCTCATAGCCCTCTGGCCACATGCTGGAGCAGGTCAGTGAAGGGAAGAACCGGGAGTGAAGTTGCGCTGCACTTCCACCAGCACCAGACGAATCTCAGAACCCTCAGGGCAAGGCCCCGCACAGCCCCGGGGCATGTCTGTATCTCCTCAGACTCCTCAGACAATGGCTGTGTCCTCTCAGATCTCAAGGGCAGGCTAAGTGCACTCAGCACGCCCCCCACCCCTGGAAGGATCGTGTGGCCCTGAGACCCTCCTCCTCTAGGGCAGGCCCCCATCCCCCTCAGACCTGGACAGTTCTGTGGCAGGTAATGGCCCAGAAACATCACCTGAAGTAGATGTTCTGATGATCCGTGCTGATGATTTTGTCTGTGGGATTGCCACAGCGTCCACATCGTCGTAAGAATCAGAGACACCCGGGGTAAATGCCACCAAATTAGGTGACATTGTGCTCCCCCTGGATTGGGGCACATCGGGGGACCCCGGAGCCCCCACAGGTGGTGGCTGCCGCCTGCTTGCTCCGGGGTCCTCGCCGCCGCTGCCCCCTGAAGGGAGAGGGGAGAGGGAGAGCGGTGCCGGCCCTCCCTGCGCCCCCGGCCCACCCGCCTGGGCCTCGCTGAGCCCGGGCTGAAGGAGCAACAGCCAAGCCAGGAAGCCCAGGGAGCCGCCGGGGAACGCCGTGTGTACCGCCAGCAACCTCGGCCTTCTCGTAGCGCCCCCTCGCGGCAGCTACCGCCCCTGCCCTCGTTTCTGGCGGGAACCTGAGCTCCCGCGAGGGACCAGGGCGGGGCTGGCACACTGGGCTGTGGCTGGGGACCGCCAGGCGCGGGCTAGGCCCGAGGCGGAGGGAGGGGATGGCGGAGGGGCGGAGGAGAGCGGCCTGAGGCGAGTGGGGCGCGGCCGGAGCTGGGTGAGGAGTTGGGGAGCCAGGCAGGTGAAGTCGTGACTCAAGAGTCTTCTCTCTTCGTAGCCCCTCGTGGACTCAAGCCCCTCCATCTCATTAAGGGGGCGCCTCTTTGGCACTCCGCGTCTCCTGGCCTAGGTCCCCGGCAACACAGAGCAGCAGCTGCCTAGCCCTTTGCGCGCAGAGATGGATGCACAACTCCCTGCGGAGCTTCCACAGGCTCGGGTTAGGCCAAGGCTTTCCCAGACTCTCCCTCCATGACTTGTTCACAATAAAAACTAAAACTCCTGAACAGAAATGTTGCACTTAACATTGCTAACCACTGCGTTAGAGATGATACTGCTACCTTTTTGAAAATCAACATCCACATGAAAAGATGTTCAACATCTTTAGCCATTAGCAAAATTCAAATTAAAACCACATGAGATACCATTACACACCTATCAGACTGGCTAACATAAAAAATAGTGACAACACCAAATGCTAACACGGATGCAGATATTGGATCACTCACATGTTGTGGTGAGAATGTAAAATATTACGGCCACGCTGGAAAACAGACTGGCAGTTTCTTATAAAACAATATATGCAATTACCAAACAACCCAGTAATTATACCCCTAGGCATTTATCCCAGAGAAATAAAGATTTGTGTTCACACACACAAACTTGTACAAATGTTTATAGTATCTTTATTCATGATAGCCAACATCTGGAAACAACCTTGTAGTAGACAAAGTAATGGACCCCCGGAGATGTGCACATTCTAATCCCTGGAACCTGTACGTTACCTTACATGACAAACAGAATGTGATTAAATTAAGGATCTTGAGATGGGAGATCATTCTGGATTATCCTTGTGCGCCCAACGTAATCACAAGCATCCCAGAGGGAGGCGGGAGAGCCAAAGTCAGAGAAAGAGATGCGATGCCAGAAGCAGAGATGAGAGGGAGAGAGAGAGATTGGAAGATGCTACACTGCTGGCTTTAAAGACAGAGGAAGGAGCCTCATAATGCAACGGCCTCTAGAAACTGGAAACAGCAAAGAAACATTCTCCCCTGGATCCTTCAGAAGGAGCGCAGCAGGCCAACACCTTGATTTTAGGATGTCTGACCTCCAGAGCTACAAGATAATAAATTTGGGTTGTTTTAATACACTACATTTGTGGTAAATTGTTACAGCTGTAATAGGAAATTAATATAAACCCCAATGTCCTTCAATGGGTAAATGGTTAAACAAACTGTCGTACACCCATACCACACAATACTACTCAGCAAAAGAAAGAATAAACTATCAATACATGGAACAACTTGGATGAATTTCCTGGGAATTATCCTGAATGAAAAAAGCCAATCCCAAAAGGTTCCATGCTATAT
>RJWJ010019885.1:0-29729 GCA_004363605.1 Indri indri | reverse complement strand
CCGAATGGTCATGATCTAACCTCAGCATAATACCTACCTAGTTCTCACTGAAATCTGTAAACAAATATCTAAACTTCTCTTCAAACCAATCTCCTTTCACAAGAGAGAAAAGACCATGGTATGATGAAGCAGATAGATATCTTTTTATTTATTCATTAAAAATATTTTATCCCTACCTGTTCAAGTCTCAGTTCTATAAAGCATGGGAAATACAAACAAGGAATTGTGTAGAAACAAGAAACTAAAACGTGTTAAAAGAAACAGCAAGTCCATTTTAATTGGGTTAAGTAAGGTAGGAGAATGAGTTGAGTCAGAAGGGGTAAATTGAAATAAGAGAGTGGTGGAGCTATAAAACCTAACTGAGGAGTTTGTACTTTATTAATTAGACAGTGGGGATTCAGTAGGCAGCAAGTTTTCTGGGTAGGGGAAAGATGTGATCAACTTAAGTTAGGAAGCTTGATTACACTGGCAAAGATATGTGGAATTAATTAAGCAGTAGATTCTAAAGCAAAAGAAAATTGGGGATTTACATCATTGACATGTGTCTACATCAGCATGTGGTGGTGACCAGACATTGAGTAGAAAAGAAATTTGGAGTCAAGGATAGTGATCAGGACTGGAATTACGGACTAGGTGTTCACCTATATATCCGGTATATGAAACATTTGGAGCGAGGGCCATGGAGAAGAGGATAATGCCAGAAAACAGCAAAGAACACCAGGGAGCACTCACCTTGGTGGAGAGGAGTGAAGAAACAGAAAAGATCAGAAAGATATATGGAAGGAGGACTCATGCCTAACATGAACAAGAACGTTATTACAGAAAATGGCATATTAAGTCAAGGAGAAATAAAGAATGCACAACCAAAAAAGTGCATACTTCATGCTTAATAGGTTATTAGTGACCATCAAGTGGCATGAAAATATCAGTATCCATAAAGTCTCTATTTCCAGCTCCACTTCTCTGACCATCGAACACAGACTTCCTACCGTGCCCTGGGCATGCTCCTCCAATGTGCTGTGGCCAGGCATGACAAATTGACCCATCCAAAACAGAATCGATCGTTTTCTCTCTTGGCTCTTCCTGGCTCCCAAAGTCTTAATGTATCCCCATCAGTATCTATCAATGTGTCCAGAGAGAAATCCAAGAATCCATTTTTCAATTCTCTTTCTTCTTTGATTCCTATATTTGGCCAGGCACCAGGTTCTTAGGCATCTCAGAAAGCTGAGCCACCCTCCTCCTCACTCATATTCCCTCAGCCCAACCCTCCAGGACATTATCTGAACCTTTAAATGGCCTTTAATTAATTTCCCTTTTCCTGACCCTTTTGTAAGCTGACTCTCCTCCGTGCTGTCACTGTGTAATTTTTAGTATACATCAGATCATTTCATTTTCCTACTTAAAATTTCCCTATAGTGTAAAGGTCCAAACTCATTAAAGACCTTTCAAAACAGGGTTCAAAGCAGCAGTTTCTGGACAATCTCCAGTCTCTCCCTCCTACTTAATCACCTTTGCTTCATTCTAACCACAGCAGGCTACTCATTGCTGCGTCAACTTACTATTTCTTTTTTGTATGGCCATGTTTTTCTCATGTTACAATTGCCTTTGTTATTTCCGTTACTCCTGACTAAATACCTACGTTCCTCTTGTCTGCCTTATAAATGCCTATGTCAGTTGAATTCAAATGTCATTCCTTCTATGAAGATTTTTTTCTGTAGTCCTAAAAAGTGGTATTATTGTGCTTTTGGGCAATGAGGGGCATCCATAGCCTTTTAGATGTATCCAGACTGCAGAAAAATCATCTTGGTATGTTATTATTCCCATTTCTGTCTTTCTCCCCAGTTTTGTGAAGTCCTCAAGGGTAAAAATTTCATCTTTTCCTTATTTATTTCTCCAGAAACCATGTTATTAGATATGAAACAAAATAATATTTAATAAATCGGTGTTAATAGTTGCTACTGAGTAAATGAAAGAGTGAGTAGGTGATAAATAAATGGGGGATTAGAGAGGTGAAAAGAAATGAGCTATAGCCTTGAGATAGCAGATTTACAAAGTAGGTTTTATGGCAGTGGTTATTTTATTATCATTTCTTGTGTTTATGTGGCTGGTTGTTTGTATTGGATAGAAAAACAGAGTATGTTGTTAGTCAGAAAGTAAGCGAAAAAGGACAAATGAGCTGGCACTGTGAGAGCATGAGGGGATATTTAACAGAACAACATTTTGGAGTAAGCGGGAAAAATAATGTTAAAAAACAAATAGATTAATGTTAAAAAAATGAAGTCCACCTATTAATCTAAAGAAAGGTGACAATAATGAGGGCAGACGAAAAGGGACAGGGAAGACAGGAAGTTGACCCTGTGCAAAGCTGCTTTTTCCATCTCGGGAAAGTGAGCATTTCCCTTGACAAACATCAAACTGTCCCGAGATTCTCCGAAAGCGATTGCAAATTGGGTCCCCACCTTGTCCGGAAAGCAGATGTTACAAAAGGACCAAGCCAGAAGCTGAGCCATCTTTGCTCCAGCCACACCAGAGAAGGGCACGGATGGAGTAATTTAGTAAGAGCGGCAGGAAATGCTCTTTCTTCAAGTTTGCTCTCTCACTCCTCCCACTCCAACTCCCACAGGGTATTCTAGTTGCTGTCGGGATTTGCTGTGCAGGCAATAAATTGGCGACAGTTACTTGAATGTGCTTCCTTTAATCCTGTTACTGCCATTAGTCCCATCCATTTTTTGGAAAATCTCATTATACCTCTTTTCAAACCAAGTCTATTAGTTAGGATTAGCTAATTGTGTAACAGATAGATCTAGAAATGTGTCATAACCTTGTTTCTTGCTCACTTGATAGTCTAAGCTGAGTGTTCAGGTTAGAAGGTTGGTTGTCCTCCTCATAGTGAACAAGGGATCAGCACTTTTTCCCTGTGTGGCTTTGCTTTGCCATTGTCTGCCTCCAGCTGGTGGGAGGGCAGAGACCAAGGAGGAGCAGATGTCAGTTGTACATGGGCCAAACCTGGAAGTGTACATATCACTTCTGCTCGCATGCCTCTGGGCCCAGCTCGGTCATACGAACACACCTAATGGCCAGGGAGGTTAAGAAATGTACTCTTGCTATGTGCTCAGGGAAAAGGGGAAAGAAAGGTTTCAGTAAACTACTAGTAGTCTCTGTTATACCAAGGGAAAATCTGTCTGTAAATTAATATATTTGAACATTTGAATCAAACAACTCAAGCCATGGCAAAAATAGATGTCGATTATACCACAGAGATAAAATTGTGAATCATAATTTCAATATCATGTTAAAAACATGTTAAAATAGTAAACGTTTGAGATATACCAGTTTGTCAAAGTTAATCTTTATGGTGGTACAGAAATCAGGTATTTTGAAAAACTCTCCTTATAGGAATAATCAGTTTGTGCAAAATGACAATGGTTGAAAGCATAGTGCCTATTACTGCTCTTGGTTTTCTTCAGTAACTTCTTGTCGAGGGATTCAATTGGTTGATAAATGTAGAAAGCTTCATTGTGGAACAAAGTAAATATTTGGACTTTGATGAGTTTCTAGAATTCATTATAAAAACACGTGAATTGGAATGGTCAAATGAAAACTCACTTTGTAATGAAGAAGGATGTCTGCCCTTTTAAGGAAAAATAAAGAGTAAAAGTAAAATATTGAGGAAAAAAAAATCCAGAGTTGGTATTTTTGCAAAAATGTTCAAAGAATTTTGATGTTTTGATAAACTTGCATAATCACATATAACCTTCACATCATATTTCTGTTTATTTGGACAGTGGTAAACATTGCTATTTATATGAGAGAATAGCAATACATCTGATTATTTTATGAATGGAATAGTGTGTCACAGTGTTGTATAAAAGGTATTCTATTGGCTAAGATTCTACAAAATCAACTTATCTGTTAAGTAACAGATAAGTTACTTAACTCTCTGGGAGTTTCAGTTTCCCATGACTGTGGAATGCTTGGTTTTTGTTGAAAATACTGCATTGCAGTAAGTGGCGTGATCACTGGTTTTTCCTAAAAAGTTAAAACTCCTTTTCCCTCTGAGAGTAGCTGGATATTTAATTGAGTTCTCGTGACATCAGAGAGCATTTTAAAATGAAGAAAACCGCCCCAAACTGGCCTTTTCTACAAGTATATAAGGAAAGACAGTTCGATGCTTCTTCAGTTTGTGTGAGAATATTCAGTGATTAGCAAAAACCTAACATGGCTGAACTTGGAGGCTGATGTCTTCCAAGTGTCTCAGTCAAATTCTTCCTCCTAAAAAGTGTAATGATTTACCTAAACCTGGCAATTTCTTGTGATTTTTTTTTTACCCTTTTTTTTTCTCAACCACCCCTTCCACTTTTTTTAATGAATGTCAAGGACTCCAGTTGTGGCATGTGCTCAGTAATTACTACAGAAGGCATTTGATTCTGACACAGTTGTAGTCTCTGTAAGAGAAATTTAGAGTTCGCTAGAGCAAATGCTTTAGTGAGGGGGTGCCAAAGCTTGAGTCATTTAAAACCATTGTGAACAGAGCTCTAGGAAAGATCCAGTAGTAATTAATCTTGAATAAAGAGCAAAGGGCCAAAACAATCACAAAGACCTTTTTTCTAACAGACAGATTGCTGTGGCACTAGAAAGTTCTTCCTACTGGGAAGCAGTGTGTAAGCCTTCTTGTTTTGGGCTTGTATGTTCCTTTTTGGCAGTGTTTATAACTGGAGTGAGTCTTGTTTTTGGAACCTAAGACTCCTAAAGGAAACTTTATTTTAAAAGCAAGAGAAATTGAAAAATACAGTAATATAAGATACTATATTAATATATACATGCCTATAAGTAATAGAATTGAAAAATATAGTAGTATAAGATAACATAAATATACACACATATATAATGTCTCCATATACACATACATCTATAGATTATTTAAATATATACTACGAAAGTGTCGTTTGAATGAAACATGACAGGGAAATTCTTCAATGAGCTTTGCAGAGAAGTAACAAACTGATGTATATTTTTTATAAATTTTCTCATGGTAGAGCTGAGTAATTACATTACATAGTTCAAAATATTTGTACATGGAGAATATCTAGAAAAACCTCCTGACTTTATTTTTTCCACTATCATTTAATCCTGCAACTATTGTTTCTAGCACCTAGAGTCTATCAACTTCTCATTCTCTCCCTTAGCATCCCTGTCATCGGAGTCACCATCATCTCCTCAGCTGAGAGCTGTAGTAGCCCCTACCTGGACTCCTGGTTCCCACCCTGCCCCCACTGTGCTCTGCTCTTCACAGAGCATCCATATGATCTTTTAAATGGTTATTATTACCCTGATTAAAAGCCTGCAAAGACTTCCCATGATACTTTGAAATTAATCCAAACTCTTGACCAAGTCCCCCCAGGATCCTACACCACCCAGCTCAGAGCGCTCTTCTTGTGTTTTATTCCAAGTCAGCCTCGAACACACAAAGCTCACTCTCATCCTAGGGCCTCTGTGCTTACAGCACCCTCCCCACCTCCTGAAACATCCTTAGCCCAGTTCTTTGCATAACCAGACCCTCACATCATTGAATCTCTCCTCTGAGGTCACTGCCTCAGAGATGCTTCCCTGATCACCCTACTGAAAACAGTGCCCTCCTCTTGCCTTGCTATCTTTTACTCATTTTAAATTTTAGATTAAATATATGAACTATTAAATTAAATATTAAGTATTAAAATTGTAATTAGATATTTTGTTACTGTAAGATTACTGCATTAAGATGTAAGTTTCATGAGGACAGCAATTCGGTATGATGTGGGCATGTTGAAAGACACCCCGGTGCCTCAAAATAAATGTATCTTTTCCTTGGCTCCAGTGCCACTACTGCTACTACCTTAATTCAAAATCTTTAGTGCTCTCTAATTGATTGCTGCAAGTAGACTACCAATCTACTTTTCCTATTTCTGATCATAACCTTCTACAGCCCTTTCTCTGTCTCATCTTATCATTCCTCTACTTAAAGTTTTTCAGTGGTATACCATTAATAACGATAAAATTTATACTACACAGCCTGATAAAGAACGGCTTTATCATCTGGACAGTTCCATCTCATGCAGCATTTTCCACTACTTCTGTTTCTGGCATTCTAAAACATCCTTGTTGTTTTTCAGCATGTATCCAGTTCTTTCATATCCCCATGTCTTGTGTTGCAGTTTTGTCTGTAGAATTATTCCCTTGTCCACCATGAATGCTCTTTAAGATTGAAAGCGAGTTTCAGCAATCTGAGAGTCTTCCATGATTTTCATATTTCCTCAGAACTTCTATAGAATTCCTTTCTACTTCTGTTGTAGGATTTATCATATTGTCACTTAACTGAATGTTGTTGACATGTTAGTTTCTCTCAATAGCCTGTTAAGAGCAGAAGCTGGGTCTTGCTGGTATTTATATATCCCCAGCATCTTGAACCATTACTGTTCTTTCTCTGACATATTAGGTGTTCAATAAATATTGTTAAATTTCACCATCAGAAGAGAATATTTTCTAATCTCATATTTCTCTCTTCTACTGTTTGTTCATTGAGCACTTGCCTTACTTTTTATTTTCTTTTAGGTAAAGAGGAGTGAGGTATTATCTGCCTTATTTATAAATTGTCCTGAAAAGACTTTTACTCTTTCCTAAGGAATTTTGGCATCCTTTACATTAAAGGTCTACGGCATCTAAAAGGAGATGTAGCTATGTATCATGATTTCAGTTATCCTGAGTTTACCAAGAAAGTATTTCTTATGTCTGTTTCCTTTTGCCTCTATGATTAAAATGCCAGCCGTGGAATATCATTTTAGTTTTAACATTTCATTCTAATTTGATTTCTTTTTAAGAAGAATAGATAAAGCAAAAAGAGGCAGTGATAAGAAAGATGAAAACAAATCTTGCTCCCTAGTAAATCCTCAACCAAAATGCCCAGCTGGAAGTACAGGTCTGATGTGAAAGTAAATAACAGTTGTTTATGGCCATTTTATTGGAGGAAAACAGTTATATAAAGCTTTCTTATATCATTGAGTTTCTTGATCATATTTTGAGTTCACATTTTTTACATGGCTTAATTCTGAACTTCCTAACCTAACTTTGGAGAGTTTCCTCTCCTTGATCTACTTTCTAAATATAGCAAATAAAAGATTTTGAAAAAATCAAGGAAGCAAATTCTTTTGTTCCTATACTTCTTTGGGTGAAGATGTTGCTTTCTCCGTCTGTTTACATCAAACACTTTTCAATATTCTTATCTAACATCAAGAACTGGCCATAAGTGGAATTGGAGTACAGTTTCCCCGTAAAATTAGCCAAATGGAGATCTGTGAATCGTCATCTGAACGTCGCATTGCCCACCTCCTCCAACCGAATGCCAGAGTCTGACATTTCTCCGTTAGAATAGTACATCACCTTCTTTGTAGGCTTTTAGAAATAATGAGAAAAATATTTCTCAATATAATTACCAATGTCTAAAGGTTTAAGAAACCTTAGTAAGTAAATTCCAAGATCTTTTCTTTGTTTCAAAACTACCTCTATTTTCAGCCTTAAAAATGAAGACCATGTAGAAATGTTCATATGCTGCCTGTTGCTGAGGAGCCATTTCTTAGTCTGTAGATTTACTTCTGTACCCAAGTTCTTCAGTGTGGAATTGAGAAGAATTTCAGAAAATGTTTTAGAGATTAACAGTGGCAGAGACAGGAAGATTCTCCAGATTTTCCTATTCATTGTTCCTAAAAAAAAAAAAAAAAAAAAAAAAATTAAGGTAAATTTTTGGATTTATCATTACAAATCCCAAAATCACAGGATGCTGGACAAAAGCTTAGAACCTACATGAATGAAGTTCCCGTGTTAGTTCTGCAAGCAGGTTTACTGCTGCCATGTTCTGCTTTCCTCAGTTTATCTGAAATCCCAGAACCGAAAGGAGCAGTCTGTCCACGGTGGTCCTTTCTCTCTTTCCTTTTCAGGGATGCCATCTCTGGTAACACCTCTAACCGCCTCCCCAGAGGTTTTTCAGTGATCTCACCTGTCTCCTTTCCCCACTTCCTACTGCCACTAAAAAATATAAAGTTCCTGTCCCTTACTGTTGGAATGGGTACGATGAAATGTTAGACATATTAGGTTTAATAAAAAATAAATGCCACACAATGAGTGTATTAAAAACTTAATACGCCTCCTTTAACTTTTTGTGACTTTCCTAGAAATGTGTTTCATTTTAAAATTAACTTTTTAATGTTCCAGATCATTTTTTTAAATTCACTCTTGGCCAGGTCCTATTTGCCTGACTTGCATATGATGGGTCTATTTTTATATTGTACTGTTTTTGCCTGAAGGTCCACCATATAATAGTGCCACATTGGTGTCTGTATTTACATTAAGACTGTTACATACAAGTTTGGAATATTTGTCCTTGCAGAAAAATTAATAATTATGGCAATTTGTTTACTTGAATGTTTTTTCCAGCTCAATTTTTTAACATCTCATAAATATAGACTAATTATATACATTTCAGGCCTGGAGGATTTAGCGAATTTATATCGAGTAATATCCCTCCAGAAGTTTGGCTAACTACAAGTAACAAGCCATGAAAATTGACCTGATTTCTAGGATTTACTCTGGGCTACATGAAGATAAATCTGCTCAAACAGATAAGTCAAACGGTGTGTGAAGTCTGGATCAGACTTGCATTGTGAGAGAATTTCAAAGGATAAGGATTCTGTTTGCTCCCTTTTTGGCCCATCTCAGCTGATACACTGAACAAGCCTACTTTTAACTCAATTCAGAATTCCTCTACCACATGATTACAGCCAGCAGTGGGCACAGCACAACAGAGCACATAGCCCACCCTGAGCCCAAAAACAAAAAAAAAAGAAAAAAAAAAGAAAAAGAAAGAAAGAAAGAAAAGAAATTGCTCTGTTTTGTGAGACTTATACTTTACTTATATATGGCTAATATTTTACCTTTCTCTAGAAAAAAATTAGTACTTAATATAATTAACTAGATTTTTACTTGGCATAGGTACAGTTGTTTAGTATATTTTTAAATACATGTAATGCAAATATTTTACATCCATACATTTATCTTTTTAAATATGTATGATTCACAGGGTTTATATTTCTGTAACACCTGCTTCATCATCTATTATTGCATGTACTGTTATATTGTAATACATATTTTTCAAACACATCTGCCTTCCTCAACATAGTGTGAGCAGTTTGTGGTCAGAGTCCATATCTTAATGATCATTATATTCCTAGTGCCTAACACAATTCCTGGTATAAAGCTGGTATATAAGATACTAGAAAGCATAACAAATTAATTGATGGATTGATAACAATCTTAAAATTAAATGAAGTCTCAATACATGCTTGTTAAAGCAATTTGTAAATCAGTGCTTCTCAAAGAAAGGTCCAGGTCTTCAGTCATTTAGGCTCTCTGTTTTTTTCTCAACATTCTCCATTTCCCTGTTTCAATGTGTCATCACGTGAATGCAGTCCTGACCAGGTTCTTAGGCCTCTGTAACCTGCTGTCACATCTGAAGAAAAAAGTGGTATCTAAAAGATACTTACGGGGCTTGCACTAAGCAACAACAGCAAGGAAAGAATGATTCCATCTTGCATTGCTCATTAAAAATTAAGTAAAATATTCCCTAACAGCACAAATTTTAATGAAAAGAAACTCTTCAGAACATGATATGTGACTGGACCACACACTGAACTCAAAAAAAATAATGAGGTAAAAACTTGTCAAAATAATATAAAACATATTTTATCATTCTTCTTCTCATGGCAAACATATGGATAATAAAGTTATGTAAGTAGATAGATGGTAGATGGATAAATTAAATACAGAAACTTTATAAGACAGTCTATTAAAAGAAATTTATTAAATAGATTACTTAATTTGAGGATTAGGTCTTGTTTTGTTTTAATTAATTTATTTTTTGAACATAGAATCTAGTCCCTCGTTTTGGTCCCAGTGACACTGCCATCACTCGGGTCCACATGCCCCTTTCAAAGCAACTGTCTCTAAGAAATGTTTCTATCTTTAGTCATGCCTTCTTCCAACTCACATGTCATACCATTGCTGGATCAATCATTCTAAAAAATAAACTCCAGTATGCCACTCCCTCCTCTCGCATCCTTCCTGGGTGCCCCATGTCCTTCAGAACAGAGTCTGGGCTTGGCTGACTGCATCCCTTTACAATTCCGCCATTGCCTGCCTGTCAGCCTCTCCCCCGACCCTCCACCCTATTTCACTCTGGACCATGATAAACGATTTTGTACTTTACATGTTTTTCATTCATTCATTTAGTAAGCATTTGTTGTTGAGCCTACTCTGTGCCACGTACTGTATTAGGTGCTAGAGGTCAGAGGTGCATTAAACACAGCCCTGCCAGGTGTGGTGTCATTCACCTGTAGTCCCAGCTGTTCAGGAAGCTGAGGATTGCTTGAGCCCAGGAGTTTGAGGCTGTAGTGAGCTATGATCATGCCACTGCATTCCAGCCTGGGTGACAGAGAGAGAGAGAGAGAGAGAGAGAGAGAGAAAGAGAGAGAGAGAGAGAGAGAAAATAAACACAGCCCTTCCTCTAGGAGATCATAACCTCATGAGAGAGACAAACAGAATAGTGAGAAACCTCTGACCCAAAGTAAAGGCTGGAGTTCTGACGTTGCAGGAAGAGTGTTCATTATGGTATCTTTCTAGAAGGTGTTGCCTAGCCCAAGTCTTAAAAACAAACAAAACAACAAAAACATGGGATTTGGTCATTCAGCTCTTTCTTCCTAGAAATCTTCTTGTCCTTTCTTTGGCTAACCCTCCTCCTGGCCATGTGGTGGCAGCTGTCCATGTACCTCCACAACTTCCTGTCCTTATCTCCATCACAGTACGCACCACCCTGTATTTTCGTTCTTGGTTTGTCTGTGACCTCCTTCAACATAGGGCTAGTTACATATTTTTTCTTGTCTTCCCAATGTGTTCCATACTCCCTGAAAAATAGAAGTCTTTCTGTTAATGTTTTGGAGATATTTTTAAACAATTAATTGCTTAGTGAATTAAGATTTGTAATCTTGGAGTTGGATGACATCTTAGCAGTCATATAGTCCAGCCTCGCATCAGTCAAAAACAGAATTGATTCTATAATATTCATGATAAGATTGTCATTCAGCATTTTACTGGAACACATCCACTGGCGAGCAGTGCATAAGGTTCAAAGAAATGCAAAAAAAAAAAAAACCCAAATGCTATGTCTGATTATGCTATAAATCCATATGCACTTACTATATTTGGAATGAGATTTTAATCTGAATGTGTTAGAGGCAGAGCCTCAGTCAGATGGCTTGCACTTGTGGAGGGAGAGTTGTTCATCAAAAGATAAAGGGACTGAGCTGATCCCATAAAGAGCAGGAAACGGAACAAATGGTATCTTGCTTATAATTCCCCAGGACTTTATTCTTCCTTCTGTCTCAGCCAAATACAGATCCCACTTGTTCTGAATTTAAGCTCTAATACATCCTCCAATTTCAATTATCTATCATTTTTTTTTATGACTGCCGTTTTATTCTCTAATTTTTAGTGCTTTGTTTGTGTTTAATTCTAGCATCTTTTTTGTGATATGTGGCATGGCCTCCAAATTCTCCTGAATCATAGCTCTGTTACAGCCTCCTATAAGGAAATCTCTGAAATGTCTAGTCCTTGAGTACAGATTATTATTTTTAGATTATAGCCACTTTAGGAGCCCAGCCAGTGCCTTCCCTATGCTATGGATCTCAGGTGAATGGAACCCAAGGATCTTCTCTCTATGGTGCAATTAAATGCTTATGGTCTAAATTTTCCTGTGGAATATTTGTAATTCTATAGAATATTCCTCAAATTTGTGCCCAAAGATTTATTTTGACAGTATTTTGTTATGTGACATTGAACAAAGTCTGACAAGTCTTGAAGCAAATTTCAAACTGGAAAAAGTTTAAAACAAAACTGTTAATTGTCAAAATCTAAATTACAATTTCCCTCCTAAGCTTTTTTTCCTGATGCTTAAACTTAGGTTTATTTAAGAAAAATTTTCTTAGAAGTATTATGATTGAATTTCTCCTTATATGTTAAAAGAAAAATACCAATGTAGGGTCAGAATTTATCTGTTCAATAGTTAGTTTCATGCTTATGAAACTAACACTCAGGTTTAGTACCATGTCCAAGTTTACATATCTAGTAAATGGTAGAACCAGGATTCACCCCTAATTTTCTGTTTGGAAATAGACTAATTTTTCTACAGTATCTCCAGTACCTCAGTGCTGATCCTAAATTAAATATTATTAGTAGAGGCTAAAGCTCTAGAACACTTTAAATATCATTTATTTCTGATACATATATGACATACTTATTAGTCCTCTATAATCATGTCACATAAAGAACCTTGCCCAATTCAGTATAGTTGGTTGTT
The DNA here is from genome assembly GCA_004363605.1 of Indri indri. Taxonomy (NCBI): domain Eukaryota; kingdom Metazoa; phylum Chordata; class Mammalia; order Primates; family Indriidae; genus Indri; species Indri indri. The sequence goes on along the minus strand of RJWJ010019885.1, from coordinate 17,293 downwards.
ATCAATGAAACAGGTTTACAAAGTCAATGTTGTTATCTGGACCCGATTCTCTTTCTAGCTCCAACCCTCTTCCGCCAATCTCACTGCTGGTGAAACGGCAAGCAGTGGAGTGGATATAGGGATTTGGCTTCTCATTCCGTGTTTCCCTGGAAGTGTCTGATTTGGTTACATAATTTATACTCTTTGGCCTTAGTTTTTCAGTATTTGGCAAACTATGCACTGGATCGTTTTGCTGGAAATGTTCAAATAAAAACCATAAAATAATGACAAGTAATAAGTAGTGTTTATTGAGTACTTTCACCTTGACTGCAATTGTACTTTATTTGTATTATCATGTCCAATTCTAACAATAACCTAACACTGGCTGGTTTTGTATTCTGTGTTCGTCATCATCAGAAATAATGTATTATGCACCCACCAACTTTCTTCATACTAATTATTTATTAGTCATGGTGTGTGATGAAGACTGAGTCATCCCTACAGCTATTTTATAGCCAGCATGAATAAAAGCAGAGAAGACATGAAGCAAATATCTGGATTTACAGCTTAACTGTTTTCATGTCATGAAGAATCCTTTCCTCAGTTTTGCGTAGAAGACAAAGAGGAAGAATACAGGGTTGTAGGCAGTTCATCAACAAATATTTAAGCATAGAACTCCTCAGCATTTATAAGAAAAGGTATAGATTCTTCATAAACTCCTAATACTGTTAGAGATTAAAACAAAAATTTCTATTTTGTGGTACTAACGTGGGTAGTAATAATATAAGGGAAAACCAAGCCTGCATGGAAAAGAGAAACAATATTCTTATGCTTAATTGTATTATATAACTTGTATTCTTTTGTTCATCTTGGGATATGTAGCAGTGTACAATTATAAACCCAGCGTTTTGATTGAACTGACACATTGCATGATGATAGGGCAGAACGCATCACAGAAAACATTCTAGAACTGTCTGTGCTGAGCACATTATAAAAATGGAGACATGCCTATCTGGCAACACTGTATTTTTCCCTTAGGTTTTCCAAGACTTCATTATTTTTCCTTTTGCCAATTTTTGAGGGTGGTTAATGCTGCCTAGTAATAACTATCATCAGTGACTATTTCTGTGCTTTGTGATCTTCCTAATATTGTAATCCAAAGGAAAACACTGAGGTTTGTGGTTATGTGGGAACCCCAGGAGGAAAACTTCTACTTAATGACATTTTCAGCATACATTTCAATTATCTAGATAGTAAATCATTCAATTACTTCTTTGAGAGTTTTACAAATTCAGAGTTGTCCACCACACATTTGTACCCTGCCTGTTACCCTACACCCATCCCCAAAATGATCTAACAGTTGAAGAAAATCATGACTCAGTTTGGGATATTTTAAGCAAGCATACTTCTGTCATGAACTGTGAATGAATGCCAAGGAGTGTCTAAAACAAATATTCTAAAGCCAATTTGAAGATGTCGATAAACTGACCAGGGGCTGACTAGTCACTGTTTTCACAACATAGAGTTTTGTTTTTTTGCTTTTTACCATAGACAAAGCATAATTTTAAACGTCCTTTTAAGATATTTCTGCCTCTTTCAAGTAAAATTAGGCAAAACAGCTGCCTTATTTCCTCTAGTCTGAATAAAAGCAGTCCATCTTGTGATTGGACTCCAGTGATTCATCATAAATGTCCTGAACAAAGGAAGTGAAAGGGTCAACTTATATTTGTGAGAATGATCATGTGACCATCAACATAATTGTCTTGACCCTTGATTTCAATTATTCTACAGCACTGTTTCATGTGTGTATTTCTCTCACTCCTCATTCTTTTCCGAAGTCCTATGGAGCAGACTTGGCGGAAAGTTCTAGTCTTCAAACTTTAGTGTATCTGAGTCACCTGCTGAGCTTGTTAAAATACCAACTTGCAAGCCCCACACCTAGAAATTCTAATTTGTTAGATCTGTATTGGAGGTAATTGGCTGAAATCACTTCAAGATACATTGGAATGGGTGATGACCAAACAGCATTTCAGTTTCATGATTTTAAAACCTTTTCTGAAATGAGTTCAAATAGTTTATCTTAAAGACATTTCTAAACCTATGTATCGCATGTTCTCTATTATGTCTACTAGGCTTTATTCAGGTCTAGTAGTTTGTCTTACTTGGTGTTATTTTCCATATGCTCCAAGTGGAGTTAGAACTTGAGTTCCAGTTCTTGTACCACAACAGCCCTGAAAATTAGATTCAAAACCATTCTCCTTTTACTCATTCAGGGTGGCATTGGCCAAACATCCACAGTAGACAGAACCTTTCACCCTGTGTTTACATCAAGGTAGGGGGTTGATAATTAATTCATTCAATGTTCAGCAAATATTTGGAGCCCAATTTATAACTAAATGGTGCTTTAATAATTTTTTGTTGTTATTACTATTATGTTCAGGTTGAGCGCCTCTTACTTTTGCATAATCCTTTTCAAACTTTGAGAGCAAGATATGAAAAACTCCAAATTTTTAAGTAGGTACAAAATTAGAAAATGGTTTCTTTTTTAGTAAAATGTATCTCTGATGTGCATCCTTAATCTTGGATTTTCCCAGAGAAAATTAATTCATCAATAGCTCAGATTGGTGGCACAGCCGTCAAGGACATTTTCTTCTGGGCGTTTCTGCCTAATTCTTATTTCTTCCCTTTAAATAGTGCAGGAAATGTAACAGCTGTACCTTATTTTCTTGTGTCTGCAAGCCCTCAGGGCATATGTGCCCAGGAACTACTTTTCGGTACACTTAAACAAATATAACTATTTGTTACTTGCTCTAAAAAACAAAATTCAGGAACCATCAGAATATATCAAAATTGTTCTTGTGTGAAATATTTAGGCAATCCAACGATAGATGGAGGTCCAGGTGAAAAGGCTTCTTATTAAACCAGCCGTTAAATGTATTAGGTTTTAATGAGCACAGTTTTATAACACTTACAGGAAACCAACAAAAGTGTATGATTTGGCCATCCCAATATGATAAGTCATTTGTCATTTTAAAATTATTATTCACTTATTTAGCAGTGTTTGCTTGAATGATAATCAAAAGAGTATCCCAAGGAAGATGGACAAAGAAATACTTTTTTAAAAAACTAAATAATGTTATTTATTCCAAGAAATCAGATTTTTCTGGTAGAATTAATTAACCTATAACCTATCTAAAAGGTCTAAAATATTAGTTTTATAAAACATTTTATGTGGAAAATATTGATGTCTATTTTGTACTTCACATATTTTACATACAAAACATAAGAGCTACTGTGTGCTAAATAATATTATGTCTTTTTTTCAAAAGAACAATACCCTAAAGTAAAATGTTGGAAGGCAGTATGTACAGTTACTTATTTGTGATCTATAGCCTACCTGGTTTCAGAAAAGATTTGATATGTTTTACAACTAATTATATATAAAATAAGGGACAGAGTATAGCACCAAAGGCTTACAGTGAGGTAAATACTGCAGAGCATTAAAGTTTCTGGCAATTAAGGGAAAACGTGGGAACAGATGCATTACCTGATAGTCTAAAAATTATTATAAGTAAGCAAAATACATGCTATCCTATTTTTAAATTCTAATATACATTAATTTATTGGCCAGGCGCAGTGGCTCATGCCTGTAATCCTAGCACTCTGGGAGGCCAAGGCTGGAGGATTGCTTGAGGTCAGGAGTTCCAGACCAGCCTGAGCAAGAGTGAGACCCCATTTCTACTAAAAACAGAAAAAAATTAGACAGGCATCATGCCGCATAACTGTATTCCCAGCTCCTCAGGAGGCTGAGTCAGGAGGATCACTTGAGCCTAGGAATTGGAGGTTGCAGTGAGCTATGATGATGCCACGGCACTCCAGCAGGGGCGACAGAATAAAACTCTGTCTCAAAAAAAAAAAAAGAAAAAAACAACATTAATTTATTGTGTAGATCCTTATGTAAGGATCAATCATGTTCAAAAGTCAATATGTCAATAGTGATTTTACAGATTTGGAGGCAGACTTTTTTTGGCTGCCTGTGTGCAAGTCTGAATATTTTCTGACACACACACAAAACGAATTTATTTAATTATCTAGACAGGTTCTCAAGTAAAATCCCAAAGTTTTGAAACATAGAATCTTACAATATTAGGCCTGGAACATTTTGAAAGCAGACGCATTTAAATCTTAATGTAGTAGAAATGCAGTTATTGGTATTGTAATCAATACCCTAGAAATCTGATAATTAATAACAGTGATTACTGACAGACCTACCCATTCGCTACAAAACGAGTTTACAAGAGCCTACATTAATTGTTATATTAGAAAAACAATTTTTGATTAAATAGTTGAAAATTGGAATATATCTGTCCCAAGACATGAATTAAGTTTTGCCATGATAACCATGTTTGATGTTGAACTGGATGTTTCCTTTTGTTCTTTCTTCTGTTCTTTTTGTTACTGTTGTCCTACCTTCCACATTTTTGTTTGCTTTCTCTTTCTTCTATCACTTCTGTTTCTTACCTATAATCAATAAAGAGATTTGGTTACTTGTAAAACTCATAATTCATGCTGCTAAAACCTTTTAATTAATATGGAGGAAAGTACTTGTTTTACTCTGCAATATTAAACATGTATGCATTAAATCTACCTCAGAACAAAATTGACACATTTTAAATATGTTAAATATACCAGAAACTAATGCATATACCATTTTAACTTTGAATTTAATCTGTAGAACAACTATTTTATTCTGATTATAGCAGTTTATTATGCTGATATGATGCAGGTTAAATCTTCAATAGGTTAGAATCTGATCAATGCCAAATCTCATAATTTGGCTCATGTCATTGGAGTCAAAGGTTAATGACAGATCAACAAACACTAAAGAATCTTATGTTTTTCATAATTATCCACCAGTGAAATTAATCTGAGTGTAGCAGCGATCAGTGGTCCAGAAGTTGGGATGAAAACGTGCATACTCTTGCCAAGGACAATAGAATGGGAGAACCAGATCTAAGGTTTATTGAGAGAAAAAGCTGGAATTTTAAGGACTGATGATTTAGTTTCTTTTAGAAGAAGAAATAAATCTGTCCTTGGAGAACTCTCAAATACCAAGATGAAATTATTTTTACAACAAGAGTAGCAAAGATTAAAGCTCACCACTCAGGTTCATGACTAACATTTCTGGTGGCACAAAATTTTCTCTTTCCTTTTTTTCCAAACCGTTTATCTTAATTGGAAAGAATACTGGGGCCCTGTAATATGTAACATAATAGTCATGATTTGATAAAGTCAAGTGAAGTATCTCATCCTAATGTAAACAGAAATTTGAACTTCTTATATTTCTTTTTAAAAAATCCCTGTTACAGATAATGGTATCCCCATTCATGTTGGCATTGGTGTTTAGTCCTAACAGGTAAGATTCCCACTGCAATATATTATAAATTGTAAATCAACATGTTGGTCTTAGATTTCCGTGCTCACATTATCAAGCTAGGCTTTGCAGGGAAGAGGGAGAAGAGTTCAGGTGGCTTCTCAGCTTGCTTTATCAAACCAGAGATTGTGTGGGGGACGCTCTGATGTTTGGCCATTAGAAACAGTTAAGATCTGTGATATTTTGCAATTTGGAGAGAAGAGAGCCTTTCCCATTACACAGTGGGAATGGAATGTTACAATTCTTGGTACCTTATAAGATATATTTTTGTGTAGATTTGGAGAGGATTTGCTTTTTTTCTTAGCTTTTTTGTCATCTTTAATTCCACAGTCACATGGTTTTCAAAGAGGTTCAGGTAAAAATAATATTATATCAAGAAGAAGAAATTAAAGGAGTCCGTGATCATTTTTAACTATGTTGAAAACAGCACTTTGAACAAGAGAGATGATGTGACCCCAAAACTTTGTTTAGGAATCTAAGTGAAATTTATCATCCTATGGGTGGTGTTTTAATAACATCAGATTTGATTATAAATGAGTGTGACCAAATAGTGTCTCCATTTGTTCAAGCTTTTCCCTGGAGCGGAGGCAATCTTTCCAAGTCATATTTTCTGACAAAGTAGGTTTGTCAGAGCAATGCCAATCCTAGCTTGAAATCTCCTAAAATGATCACCACTTAATAGATGGTTAGACTATGTACATTTCAAAAGCTCAACAAATTAGAAAGTAATATCTGATTAATCTGCATACATTTTAAAGAGAACAAGTATTATACTGAATAGTCTTTTCAGGAAGTCAAGTGATGCTGTTTTTGGTAATAGATTTGTTTGTGCCTCTGCTATTAAAGTGAAATCAATGTGGCTAGTCAGCCCTTTTCTTTTCCAAAATTAGTTTGTATTGATTAATTTAAAAAAATCCAAAACTCTAAATCACTAAACACTAAAGAATTCACTTTTTAAATTCCTCACCTCTTAATAACAAATTATCTTAATATTTTCAGTGGGTGATTATTACCATGTAACGCTTTCCACATTTTAGGCATTGGTTTGTTAGGCTCAAAATGAAGATTTTTGGTAATTAAGAAGTCTGTTCCAGAAAGTCCTGTGGTGGGGGTGGGGGTGAGGGGTGGGGAATGGGTGAAGCCAAATTTAGCTGAGAGTTCTGGGTGCTCATATTTTTTAATTTACTTTGAATATCTAGTGGCTAGAACTCCCAGAGATAAACATGAGTTAAAGTGGAAACCTAAATATTTCCCAGATCCTCTTGGAGATGTTAATAGACATGGCATCAGAAAAAGTTTCTGTGGACAATTGGTTTGGGATGCTTTGGACATCACTGCCTCTCCCTGAGATTCGAATGTCAACTATCATAGCAAATGCTTTCAGAAGGCTCATGGTATACATACCCATGTAGCTTAGCATCTCCCAAGTTTATTTGAACACTTTCACTCTGTGGTTCCCCAAAACACATAACTCAAGGCTAACCATAAAAAAAATCAGAAAAATTTCAATAAATGAGCATCCTATGATACATGAAAACTAAATATAATCTAGTGTACTGGATGGGATCTTGAAACCAAATAGAAGGACAGGTGAAAACTAAGGTAATCTAGATAAACTATGGACTTTAGTTAATAATGTATCAATCGGTACTGGTTTGTTATTATAATAAATATGCCATAGTAATGTAAGAAGTTCAAAATACGGGAAATTGTGTGCAGGAGGTACATGGGAATTCTCTGTAGTATCTGCTTAGTTTTTTTGTAAAGGTATAACGGTTCTACAAAATATAGAGCCTATCAATAAAAAAGGCTACATTAACAAGGCATGTGCTCCTTTATATGAAAATTTTTTCTATTTAAAATGTTCACTCTGTACACAAAATAGTTCGGGCCATATAAGAATATGTTTTCCTATCATGGAAGGTGCACCGTCTGTACATACACTCACTAAATTGACCAAACACAATCCATATTCATGACATTTATCTTGAAAGTTGTTGAAGATATCTATTGCCCATGTTCTGTTCACAAAAGCACCCAAAGCGAGTAACTCTTCGTAGCAAAGAAAATCTTCTTCTTTTTTTTTTATTTCAGCATATTATGGGGATACAGATGTTTAGGTTACATATGTTGCCCTTGTCCCCCCTTCCTCCCCAAGTCCCAGTTTCAAGTGTGTCCATCCCTTGGATGGTGTGCATTGCACTCTTTGTGTATGCATATACCCGTCCCCTCCTCCCCCCTCCCCCCTTCCCCCTGCCCGACATCCAATAGATGTTATTCTTATATGTGCACTTATGTGTTGATCAGTTAATACCAATTTGATGGTGAGTATATGTGGTGCTTGTTTTTCCATTCTTGAGAAAATCTTCTATTATGACCCAAATGAAGTATAAAACCTACACCAAGTCAGTAGTATCAGTTGATTCATCCAAAGCAATTGAATAATATATATTTTCTCTTTGAAGTATTGCATGAAGTTGTTCTTTTAAGTTGAAGGCTAATGCATGCTGCCAATCAGTTATGGTTCTCCTTGAAAAAGGCAGTTGTTCAAAACGTTATCAGGGTCTAAGCATCCTACAACTTAACCAACGGCATTCTTTCACAATATCTATCTACATCACCGAATGTCTTCTCTTTTCCTGAGTATATGTGCTACTTTATACATTACTTCAGTGGCATTATTTCCAGGTCTTATTGCTGAGTGAAAGAATTGTCTTTGCTTTTTCTTTTCACCTTTTAATTTCTGCAATACAACTTTTTGCACCTCTCCCTCTAATTTAAAATATTTATGATCCTTATGAGTGTATAGTGCTGATGAGCATTGAATTTCTTTACTGTTGATATTACAGTATCACAAAGCAAGCAAATCATCTTATCTTTAGCAGAAACAAGATAATATTGCAATTCCCAATCCTTATTAAAAAAATCTGTTTTCTTTCTTCTGGGTAATATGCTGAAATAAAAATAAAATGAAATAAAGAATTTTAAAAAAATCTTTTTTCTTCCTTCAGTATTCTCCTTGTCTTCTTTGACATGATGGGCTGTTAAGCAGGCAGAATTTTAAAATAACACCGTTGAGCTGTGCAACTATCCACAAATTCCACTTCAGACAGAAACACAGTGCACCGTTGTCAAAAACTGATAACAGACTGACGTACTCAACCCCTATAAACTCTCACCAACCGGCCTTGTGTGGTAGCGGCGCCAGGTGGTGTCAGGTGGGGGAAGTTAGAACTAAATCATGAGTGAAGCAGCCATCAATTTAGCCCCTATGGCTTACTAATGTTCTAATTATGTTGGTCAATCTGGGAAGATTATTTCATTGAAACTTATTTTATTCTTTGGTATTTAAATACAATCATTTAAAAAAATTAAAATATAAAAGACAAAAATGTATTAATAAATATATAAGGATTTGTTTTGTAAAATTTGGATTCAGTCAAAAGGCCATACTTAAGGAACTGAGGAAGTACAGGAACAGAAAAACAGAGGGAACTGAGGATAGCATCAAAATGCAGTAAAAATCAGACAAATGCTTTTTAGTAATCTGGTAGGAGAGATTCCTTTCTTAACAATTTAATTTATTTGTAATGTCTCCAAAAAGAACTTGGTAGTAAGAAGTGGATTTGTCTTAATACAATTTTTATTTTCTTTGTTTGGAGGTCTTTGCGTGAGTTACTTTGAAAAAGGGAAGATGTTTTTAGTTTCCATCAAAGACAGTCATTGCCTTTGTCCTCACCCTTGCTGTGGGGACAATAAGCTATCAATGAGGCTGTGTCGCTGGCAATAGCTTTCCAAAGCTGAGTGGCAAATCACCTCTTGTCAATTACATCTCTAAGCTTAGTAGCATCAGCTTATGAAAGAAGGTTATGCAACATCTGCCATACACATAACATGTACAAGATACCTCCTCCATGACTAATTCATTTTTTCTATAACTTATAGCTTCCTGATATATGCCAATAATTTAACTTTTTCAGTTCTTATTTGACTTACCTGTGAAATAATGTCAAAAGGTAGGACATAGACCTAATATCGTACTCTCATCCTTTCTCTCCATAAGATTTATGTTAATAGAAAATCTCATTACCTCTTAATCTATAGATAAGGTTCAGGAAAGTTTGTTGAAACATTAAGTAAAAACTGTCTTTCTTTTAATTCAGTGTCCAGAAAAGCATTTTCACCTCTGGCTTGAATTGAACGCCTTTGAAACTGAAAGTACTAATATTTTGGCCATTATCTTTTCTAGGTTTCACTGGGAGTTATGTTTTTAAGAGTGTACGTGGAATAATTTTCCATAGAATTTTCCCTCTGTCATTCCTCTTCCCACCTTTTCCTAACCATTTTTCTCATACTGCAGATTTTGCCTATGCAGAAAGATTCCTTGACTCTACCATACAGTCATTATATGTCAATGAAAGTTCATTAAGACGTGTACTTAAATGCCAAACACTAGTTATAAAAAAAAAGAGTAGACATAGAATGATGGTGATTTATATTAAAAGAATAAATATTCCAGAAACAGTCTATAAAAACCAAGGAGGTGTAACAATGAGTAGCTCTTGATATTGAACATAGGTTATTGTACATGTTTCTTTGGCCATAGAAAACCACTGGATATGCTACAAATTTCCCCTATTTTGGTACAACTAATATCAGATAAGATTTCCCCAAAGTCGTGGCTATTTTTTACTATTTTTCCTCTTCCAATTGCAGGAGAAGTTACAAGGCATTGAAGAATGGCAGATGAACGGAAAGATGAAGCAAAGCCTCCTCACTGGACCTCAACTCAACTAACAGAGGCGTCTGCACACCCACATCAACCTGAGATTAAGGATCAAGGTGGGGCAGGGGAAGGACTTGTCCGAAGCGCCAATGGATTCCCATACAGGGAGGATGAAGAGGGTGCCTTTGGAGAACATGGGTCACAGGACACCTATTCAAATACCAAAGAGAATGGGATCAACGGAGAGCTGACCTCAGCTGATAGAGAAACAGCAGGTAACTAAGGGCTCTGCTGTCACCAATGTTTGCTTTGTGCTTTAATTCAGTATAGTCTGAAAGGGAGTTAATTTACTGTACTGATTCTCTTACCAGTGCTAGGACTGAAATTTCAGTCAGTCAGAGGAAATAGATGCTAAAAGGAAAGAAACAGTCCAGGCAAAGTGGCTCATGCCTGTAATCCCAACACTTTGGGAGGCCAACGTGGGAGGATCAATTGAAGCCAGAAGTTCAAGAGTAGCCTGGGCAATATAGCAAGACCCCATCTCTAAAAAAAAATTTTAAAAAAAAATTAGCCAGGCATGGTGGTAAGCACCTACAGTCCCAACTACTCATGAGGATGAGGCAGGTGGATCACATGGGCCCGGGAGTTTGAGGTTGCAGTAAGCCATGATTGCACCATTGCACTCCACCCTAGGCAACAGAGCAAGACCCTCTTTCAGAAAAAAAAGTAGAGAAACATGGCAACTAGCCAGAAATTTCCCCAAATTAGTAGTAATCTTGATCTCATTTCTCCATTGAATTTTTATCACGTGAATTTTTATAGCCAAATGGCCCAGTGTATGTATGTTTTGCTAGAAACTGTCAGTATTTTAACTCATTGAAAGAAAACTTCACAAATAGTTTCTTTTTGGTTCTCTTAAATGACATTGGAGCTAAATCAATAGACTGATTAGAAGCATATTTACTTTATAGAGCAGAAAGAATTGTAAAATCTATCTCCCCAGTCTTCCAAAAAAAAGAGAAAGAGAGACAGAGAAATAAAGAAAACAAACACACAGATAAATACAGGAACTATTTCATATGTCCTCAGACAGTGATTTCAAAAATAATATACAGATGTTTGAAGGAGAACATAATATAATTTACTCTTAAGTCCTTCTTTTCAAAGTATGATTTCCACCAATAGCTACCTTTACTCTATCATTAGTAATATTATCATTAATGGCATAGTCATTACATAGCATTAATGGCATAGAGAAACACTAACCTGCATTATAGCATTATTTTCCTTTTTTCTGTGATTCAGAATTCAGTGCATTCGAACTTGCATACAGTTACTTATCCCAAAAAGAGTAAATAAACTACAGGTAGTAAGAAAGGCTATGTCCCCTTCAAAATTATCTCTTACTTATTCAAAGATTGGTTTTCTATACCTCATCAATTAGCAACATTTATCAGCTATATCAGCTATACACCCTGTTTAAAAAGATATTTAAATTTTAATAGGTAAATATGAAAGGCATTTCAAATGACTTTTGAAAGTAGGGGCGTCGGCAAGGAATGGTCCATGAACTTCATGGATCAAGATAATCTCGGAGCAGATGCGAAACCTGTGCATACAGTTAAGTTGGATACAAAGCAAAATGTGTAAGTGCCAGATGAATAGTACAGAAAGGCAAAATTGAAGAGGGATTATTTCTACTTAGGGCCAAAGTTTCCAAATTGTGCACAGAAGCATCTTGGGGTGCCACAGCAAATTCATAGGGGTGTGGCCAGGTGTTGTAAAGACTGTGGGGAAACAGCGATACTCAACATCTATCCAATGTATGAGCTGTTAGCTCCAGGCACTTTACAGTTTCTACATTAGATCTATCACATCTTCCTTTTGAAGATGTCATATCTTTTTAAAGTCGGGTTTTCAGCAGTCGTTCTGATTAACAGCAAGTACCCTGCAGAAATCCATGTGGAACAGGAAAAGAGGGTGATAATAGCCAATATGATTCAAGGATTTGAGGAGCTGTGCAGTGCCCAACAGGCATGTACATTCATTCTATCAGTAAAAAACTCATGGTTGAGAATGAAATGAAAACACTGTTTTCACCGTTCATGGTTACAGTGAAGATTAAAATAAGATGGTAAAGTTTATAAAGTGAATAGCTCAAGAAATAATAACTATTAATCACCATTGTTATTATTATTTCTGGTGGTGTCAATGTGGACAATACAGTACTCTTGATCAAGTGATGTTTTTCTACAGCTGAGTATAATACAACTTGAAGAGGGTGGGATTTGGGTGTCAGGAGCACTAAGAGGATTTTGAAAGGATTGCAGCCTGAGGGGATGACAGCAGGTTATAACATCTTGGTCATGGGGAAGAAAAGAGACAATAGGATGGGCTAGGATTTTTCTCATCATTGTATCCTGCGGCACCTGGCACTACACCTCCAGAACTCAGTAAATGTTTGTTGAGGGAGCGAGTGAATGAATGCAAAAAGAAGAAAGAAAGTCCTTTTCAAATTAATAGTCTTACTTCTTCCCTTGGACTCTCTCATCAGTTGACTCTCACTGACTATTTCGGAGGCTTTTAAAACACTCAAGAAAAAATCACTATAGTGTTCTGGGTCAAGCAGCAGAGAACCAAAATCATTCACAATTTCATTTGTTCAGTGGCCTTAATGAAGTATTTAAGAGCATCAGAAAAATCTATTTGTCAGGTCAGTGTGTCCTTGCCAGCTTCCTTGAGAAAAGAATATAAATTTAAAACAGACTAAAAGATGTTCCTTTTAAGTGATGGGTTCAAGAGCATCCAGAGTTAATTTTGAATTTAGCTCAACATGTATCAAACAAATTTTATGTTATCTTTGAGAGATTGATTATAAAGGGTTTTATATGTATGTTCTTAGTGACGACAGTTGTAAACAGTCAGCTCTCGGTTACCAGAGTGATGTATCCAGTCCAAACTATGCTGTGATTTTAAAGTAAGTTCCCTCTGGAAATAACAGGCCAAGTGTTGAATCCATAAACTATGCATGTGTGGAAAGCTGTAGGAAAAGGGAAATGTGAAATATTATTTCTTCATACCCACAGAGGATGTTCCAGTGATAAGTTAATGTGCAATTAAATTTCTCTCCAAACTCAAATTTAATAAAATAGTAAATTTTATCTTTCATGGTTTATTGAAAACTATTTCACAAATTGTGTAATGAAAATCATCTCCGGTAAAAAGAAATGTTCTTAAATCCCAAATATGGCATTAAAAAATGCTATCCTTTGATGATGTAGACCACTAATATGATATGGCATTAAATTTTGATTTGATTATTTTAAAGACGACTAGGGAGCTATATACCAGCCTACTCTTTTATCATTCACATACGACCTACCAGCGTATTGCGTTTTTTCCCTCTAAAGGATATTTCTCAGGACATTGTTAACACAAAGCATTTTCACTGACATCAGGTCCTCAGCTATATGTTATGGTGTCCAGGCCATTACTGGTTAAATCCAAAAATCTTTTTTCTGCTTTCCTTTTTTGCTATAATCTTCTCTTCATTTTTAGAAATGAATCCTTTCCCCAAGGTTGTTTTTTTTTTTATTCATCTCTATAAAAGAGATCACATGGTAAATGAATTGCAATCAATATCTTCCCCTTCCTTCCTTCCTTCGTCAGTGTGGGTTAACTTCAACCAAGGGTCTTATTTTATTCTCCCTCATCTACCCTTTCAGTGTTCACCTTATTTTATGGTCCATAATAATTTTTAAAGGAGCAAGTTCATAGTCAGTTCATCCATGATCTTATACAAGGAGACCAGGGGGTGAGGGAGTGGGGATGTTAGAAGGCAATAATAATTTAAATTTTATTTCTTTATAGCTTACTCTTCTAGATTGTGTCTCTTTCCTTACAATTTAAAACTAGTCCATAAAAAGACGGATAGAAGTATTTTTTCAACAATAGCATAATTTTTGATTCTTTAAGATTTTTTCTTACCATTAAAATGTCCGTTTTAGAAGCCATTCCACAAAAGCAGGAAAAAAAAAATGTGAAACTATTGAGAATCTAGCCATGTAGGAAAGCTCTTGTTATAATAAGACGAAGGCATCATTTTTAAATTGTTTTCCAAAGCATGAATTATAAGAGTAATGGCTTGTAGTAATCCCTTCCCCTCTTTTCTAGCTTATCTTTATTAAAGAAAGCAAGAGGAATGCATTTGGTCCCCACAGAGTTCCAACTCTGAGTGACAATTGGGAGCCTCACCTTTAAGTTTCTTATCCAGGGTTGGGGCCCAAACTCGTGTTAGAATTCATATGAAGATAATATCTTATAAGTGGACAAAAGGGATGATTCATATAACTTGTACAACAGTAAATGAAAATCATTTTAGAAAGTGGAAAATTAAAAAATAGCCTTTCAAGTGACATTTTAAAGACATAGAAAAGCAATTGATTTCTGCAATCATTGTGTACATGACTTAACAATGTAGCGGGTTTTGACCTCATCTTATATTCTGTTATTTATTATATCAAATCCTGTCTTTAATGTGCATGTTTGTAGAGTTATTTTGAATACAGCTGTTTCTAATGGCAAAAACAGGGATCTGCAAACAAAGTAGTGGTTCTATTTTTGACGTTGCTCTTAAAAAAGTCATAATTTTGCTGTCACTCGCTTTTCATCTAAAGAGGGGAACGGATTTTCTAATTTCTGTTCATCCCTCAAGGATCACTTTAAAACATATTGTGGAAATGAATATAAAACTACAGCTCGGAAATTTGTATAACATTGCAAACTTCCATAGTGCTCTTCAGTTTATAAAGCGCTATCAATTTGCTATCTCATTTTATTTTGGGGTGTGATTTCCATGAGGATATCTGTCCCCAATATCTTCATTTTACAAATGAGACTAAGGCACAAAATGGCTAAGTGACTTGCCCAGTGTTACACGTCAGAAAGTGAGGGAGCTGAATTGTGAACTGAATGCTCAGGAATCCAGTGACTCTTCTTTCTTCTGAACGGTCCTACCCCTAAGAGGTAGTGTGGGATTTTTTTTTCTATAGTTTATAAATTACTTGGCTTCATAAATGAAAGCTTTCAAAACTTTTTTAGATGAGAGTATTTTTTTTTCTGGCTCTCAGGATTAATTTTGCAAGTGTCAGGATTTGTCTTTTATTAGAAAACAGTGTTGGAATCTGCTAATTCTCCGTCATGGTTGTGGATAATGCGATAGAAAGCCGGAAGGGACCAGTGAGATGATGTTTTACATTCCTTCCCTTTATCAGTTTAGTCACCCATCCATGATCACATGTCTACAACCAGAATCCAAGTCTGGCCTTACAGACCAATGCTTGTTCCACTACCCTACTCCGCCGGATTGAGAGCAGTGCAGTCAGTAGCAGCAGTTATCAATTATAGGCAGAGAGGACAATGCTTTTTCTATTGCAGAACTGTCAAATTCATGTAACTTTAAGCCATACAAAAAAATCATAATTTTATTCCCAGTTTTCAGCCTGAGTAGAGGAAGAAAGGAGGCAGCTCTGAGATGTTTATAAATACCAAAACATTAAAGTTTTTAGAATCAGGCTCTGGTGATTTTTGGCAATGTTAAGGTGCAATGCTTTGAACACCAGTGAGAGAGACTACTCACAATATAAAGTAAAATGCCTTTGTGACCATCAAGAGCCAATGTCAGCTGTCTCCTTAGGTAAATGTGAAGATTAAAGGGCATTTCTTCAGTTTACTCACCAAGCATCCCCAGGATTCCTTTGTTTCCTCAGCATTTCCAGCTGTGCTACCCAGATCTACCCCCTGCCAAAGAGGTGAGAGCTGGAAAAGCTGTTCCAGGTTATATAGATAGTCACCTTTCCAGAGCTTACCAAGGGAGCTGTGTCCTGTAAAGCCTGGCCTTGCACTGTAATATCTGCATAACTCCAGCAGCTAAGTGATGAACAGACCAAGATCTACGAATTTATTGTTGCTGCAATTATAAATTTAAGCTTAAAAACACACTATGGAGAACAGGTTTGGCATCTCTCACATGCAAAAAAGCTAAATATACCTTTAAGCTTCTCCCTGTTCTCCTTTTCAATCTCGGAAAATTCAAAACTACCTTTTCTTACCTCTCCCATTCTCCCTGCCTCCATTTCTAGATTTGAGGTTTACTAATAGGAGTCAGCATCCCATTTAAAATATGGCCTATTACATATAAGACCGTACTAATTTATATGAAGGAAAATAGTGCAGAACCATTTCTCCTGCAAAATGACTAAAGCCGTCTGCATCACCCCCAAAAGCAAATAAACAAGCTGCCTAACAATGCAAGAGGTTGCAGATTTTCCTTTCCTTGTTGCCATGCCAACCACTCATTGCTCCGGCTGCCATTTCCCTGAGCTCCGCAGAGAGAGGAGTGTGCACAGCAGAGTTATTTAGCATTCAAGGGTGGATCTGCAGAAAACCGCACAGCCTCTCTGCAAAGCATCTAGGCCTGGCGGCACCGATGGATGAGAACAGAAAATAAGGATGTTTTCAGTGTTTTCTTTCGAAAGGTTAGGCATCTGGGGCTAGAAAGAGTGAGAAAGACAAGGATTGACAGAAAAGGCAGTTCCACGAGGTTTGTATTTGTCACGTTTGTTTTGTCCTATGTGGTCTCTCTACCAGGTAAAGCAGGTTGTGGGTATTAGCTTCAATCATAATATGTGGCTTGTCTTGTTGATGAGTAGAAGGGTCTGAATCTAATTTAGAATTAGCTTACGTGGACATTATAATAAAGTATTGCGTCTCTTATTCTTGGTAAGGTATGAGCTTGTATATAGCAGATATTGCCAGCTAAAGCTTTTGATGTTTTACAAATTGGAGGAAAAGATGGGCACAGGATAAAGTTTTTTGTTTATATGCAGTTATAGGGTAGTTTGTCCCATAAAAATATGTCTTTACTCTTCAGCTGAAGTCTTAAAGACAATAATTCTGAATCCAAATATGAGGAAAACTTGGTTTCTCAAGACTTGTTTCAATTACACCCAATGACTCAACAAATTGAAGTATGATTGTATTCCTTGGAATTTTAATTGCCTACAAACACTTCACGTTGTGAAGAGCAAGGCTCTAACACGATATAATGTGATATTTAAAAACTAAGGTTAATTTGCATTCACATTTACTCCTGT
>RJWJ010019884.1:0-29694 GCA_004363605.1 Indri indri | reverse complement strand
AAAAGTGCCAAGGAAGCAGTCAACTTTAGTTCAAATAAGCAAATGATTTGAGCTGACAATAGAATTTTAAACAGAACTCTCATGGATCCATTTGCTCCTCTAGACATTGCTCTCTGTTCTGTTATCTGTAACATGCATGTCTTCCTACAGTACCATTCATGGACACCACTTCTATTCAACATTGAAAAACATTATACTCTAAGAAATATCATCATGGATAGATATAGAGAGGAATTTCTGAAAACCCCCAACGAAGTCATCATAATAGTGACAAAACAAAACTTCCTAGCTGTCTTGCATTTTGCTTTATTATCCCTGCTGTGGATGATGCTTAGGTTTGTAGACAGTGGAATTAGAGAAAAGCAAGACTACAAAAATTTATACAACCTGAGCTGGAGGGTATGTGGGTAAAAGGAGCAGAGACAGGAGGTTGACGCTTGGCAGCCTAGCCAGGTAGGTCCATGAGAGGGACAGGACTTCAGAAGCATCTGACAATTCTAAGGCTTCGTTTACTTAAAAGCAAAAAACAATGTCTAGCCAAAAGTGCTATTTCATGTGAATGGGAGGCATTATGTCTGCATTGTACTAATTTGGGAAGTGTGGTGTAAAGAAGAACCGAAAGAGTCCTATTTTCTCTTCTTATGCCCCTGACTTTCTTAGTCTATTTTTAGCTTTTGTCCTTTCAGCTCAGCCAGGAGCTGCCCTGAGACTCAGCCTATGGAAATGTGCCGGGCTCTGAACTGAGCTGTAAAGAATGAAGGTGAAGCTTTGAGCTGCTAGATTCATGGCTGGGGTTTTTACACACACATAAAATATGAATCTCAGTTGTATACAAAGCTGAACCCATTGTGCCAAAAGGATCCCAGTCAAGCAGGCCTGTAAAATGAAATCCTCTTGGACTAATTTAAGGAGACCTGAGTGATATAAATTGTGGCCTGCTCAAATGCAGGAAATAAAAAAAAATTCCAACTTGAATACATGCTTCTCTCGTGGTACTGTTGGCAGCCTTCGTGTATGAGCAATGGGAACAAAAAACAGACTGAGAAGTTAGCTCTCGATTCATTTTCCAAATAACTCAGCAGCTCCCTGTTTATACTGGTCTTGTGGGCCTAATGAAACCCTCTTCAGTGAGAATTTAATACAGAGATAAACTTTTCAATAAATAAATGGCTCTGAGTTGGCTGAACTCTAATGCCTTTCAGGCTGATATAGCTGCTCCTCTGGAATTGGTATGCATAGAAAGAAAATGCTCGTAAAACCATTCCCGATAAAAGAATTAATTCACACAGAACACTAAGCCAGAACCTCTGCCTATCAGATACTAAGATTTCTCTATTTCATTTGATTTTTCACTATATTAGAGGTCTTATCTTCCTGGATACAAAACTCAAGGTCTCTCTGACCTTCTTAAGCAAGCACTTAAATGGCTATTTGAGCAATTAAATACAGTTTTATGTAAAAAGATCTCAGTAGCTGTTTGGGAGATTTCAGGTAGTGGCAGAAGGTGCAGTACAAATCATACATGTACCCTTGAGGATGAGTTTTATTCGAAGCAACATTCAAACTCTTACTTGCTGTGAAAATTAACTTGTTAAGATTTGAGAAGTATAACATTTTCAGTATACTATGAGAGATAATCTGCTATTTTTTCTACAATATAGAAAAGAATTTCCAT
This sequence comes from Indri indri, assembly GCA_004363605.1. Classification (NCBI taxonomy): domain Eukaryota; kingdom Metazoa; phylum Chordata; class Mammalia; order Primates; family Indriidae; genus Indri; species Indri indri. The sequence continues at coordinate 28,019 of RJWJ010019884.1, read as the reverse complement.
GACTGCCAATTAGGTAAGTTTCTAGGGAAAGATACTTCCATCAGATCATTGATTTATTAATTTAGAAAATAGTTTTCCATTTCAAAATATTTTAACAAGTATTTTTTAAGCATTAAGCAGTGTTTCAGGTTTTGATAATATTCTAGGTCACGATCCTTCATTCTGTGTCAATCAAAATAGAGAGAAAACAGCATCATCATAAACATTTTATCAAAAAATTTTGTCAAAAATTTTATCAAAAATATCATTTTCTTGTGGTACATTTGGGAATCTTATTAGTCAAATATGCCTTTTTGTTTCAAAAATATAACAGAAGTCTATGGCTGTGTGAATTGCTGTGGCTTCTTTCTTTAAATCTTAGGTAAATTACTCTTTTTCAACCTCACATGATTATAAAAAAGGGAGAATGATTAGTGTTGTAATCAATTATATAAATGGTCCATAAGTATTAAAACAAAAGTTATAAGACAAAGTAGACATTGTTTCAAGAAGCCATCTTATAAAACATTGAGAAATATATAAGACAAATAATTATGGAACACAATATACAAAATACTTGGCTATGATTTTTTTTTGTATCCAAGAATATACTCTGCTAAAAGGAAATGTGAATCTCCAATGTAGAGTCACAATATTAAGTATTAACTTAAAGATAGCTTAGTAAGCCAAATAAGAATTTTCAGAAAACGTTTGCTACTAAGATGTGTGCTACATAAATTCAAACAGAGTATTCTGAAAAGACCTTCTAAAGATCTTTAGAGAGGATACATATTTTTTTAATTTGAGGATCTTTCTCAAATGTCAAAAGTTCTGATTCTCCTCTAGGGGGAGTTTCTGTTGTTTGTAATCTTTATATGAGAAGAATTTATTTCCTAATACATTTAATCAAAACTTAACTCTAGTAGTTATTGTTATTGGAAGCTCATTCTAATAGGATATTTTACAAAAAATGAGGGACCTGAACCCTGTTTGAAGTTCAGGTGTATCGGTCCTGTCAAGTTTCTGTGGCATGGCTTCAGGGCAAAGTCAGCCTTATTCGGGGGCAGCAGAGGTGTCTGTCTACTGGAGTGATCAAAGGCATACAGAAGTCTTACAACCCAGAGCTCTCTCCCATCAAACAAATATCACCACAGACTTTGAAATCTCAGTGATAATGATTGCCGTTTCTGCTTTGGCTAGAGATGACAATACATTTCATTCCACTTTCCAAAGTTGGTAGTGGCTGCTGGGACCACATCTTCAAGATTGCTTGCTAAAAAGATCATCAGAAAAGAGTAATAAGATTATTTATCAATATCGATCATGAGTCAGGACTAGGTTGTATCTGACAACCTTGTGTGTTATTAATTTTTACCATATAAGGCATAAGCAAAGACCTCCTAGAAAGGTACCATAACTAACATTAGGTCCATTAGATCCTTTTTATTTTGGTAGGTATGTACATACATATATAGATGTTCATATACACATATACATTTGCATACATACATATATAATTATAGATGTTGTGAATGTATAAATACATGTTTAATATAGTGTATGAGATCTCTACATGTTCTACATCCTAGCCAATACTTGGTACTATTGTCTCATAAGATTGTAGTCATTCTAGCTGGTATGTAGTGAAATCTCATTGTGGTTTTACTTTGTATTTCTCTGATGATTAACTATGGTGAGAACCTTTTCACATACTTATTTGCTCTTTGGTATTCTTTTGTGGAGTATCTGTCCAAGTCTGCTGATCACTTTTTTATTGTGTCGATTATCTTCTCCATATCGATTACAATAATTTAAAAATACATTCTAATTTAAAAATGTATTCCTTTATCAGATGTGTGCATTTCAAAAATCTCCCAATGCATTTCTTTTTTTCACTTCTTAATGCTGTCTTTTAGAAAATAGGTGTTCTTAATTTTAGTAAAGTTCCATTTATCAATCTTTAATGATTAATAATTTTGTCCCAATTAAGAAAGCTTTGCTCACTCCAAAGTCATGAAGATGTTTACATTTAGATCTATATCCCATCTAGAATTGATTGTTATGGTCTATAATGTGAGGTGGGGAAAAAATGTATATGTGAATACCTAATTTAGTAAGTACTATTTATTGAAAATACTGTCCTTTTTCATTGTGTAGCAGTGGCTGGCACCTTTGTCTTAAGTGATCGTACATAACTGAATTTCTTTCTGATTTCTCTCACATTTTACTGGTCTATTTGTCTATCTTCCTATCTCAGGCTCCTCCCAGAAGAGATAGGCAGCTCTGGAATAAGGCCGCTAGCCCCACCCTCCCTCAGGGGACGAGGTAGCTTTTGGTTTGGGGCACACATAAATTCTTGCTATGGCTTTTTAGAGGGAAAGGAATGAACCCCAAGGTCCTTGGAATTCTGGGTGTGACAGGTGCTCTGTCAGAGGCAAGGCAGCTGCTCCCAAGTGCCCTGGCTTAACTGTCCCCTGTGGAACCCTCCCCAGTCCCAAGTAGAAACAGCCATGACTGCCTTGATAGCAGTGGGCAGGGGAGTGCAGGAGGAGAAGGCCCTGAATGGTGGGGAGCTGGTGCCCTGGTCCCCTTTGTCCTACAGAGCCCTCTGGCATGCCACACTCTCCTCTTGGATGGAAAAGGTTTGCCCTGAATGACCAGGCTTTAGGAGACTCACAGTTTCCCAGGGGTTTGCCAGTCCCCTAAGGCTGCTGTGGTCAAAGCGTGTGCTTGGGCACATTCGCTGTGGATCCAGTGATGCAGAGAACCAGGGGCTGAGATTCCCGAGTTGCGGCAGTTTCAAAATCTCTGCCTGTCCATGAAGGGAGGGAAATGAGCCACACCCTCGGCACAGAACCCAGGTGCAATAAGCAGAATACTGTTGGGGGTATACCTCCCTGTAAGCCTAGAACTGGCTGTCCCATAGCTCACCTGCATCAACAACTTGTGCTTAGAAGCAGAGGCAAATATTTTCACAGCATTGGGTGGTTGGAGGAGGGGAGGTCCCTGTCTTCACTTTCCTTCCTTGGCTGCCCAGCTTCAAACTCCCCAAAAGGCACCTTGGGCCTATGACCTAAGGTAGCAGGGCCCCTTCCAGGGAAACAGAGTGGGCAAGATGCTGGATAAAGTGCTATCTGCTCACAACCGGGTCCCATGGCAGCCCACAGCAGGGTGGTGGTAATTGTCCTGGGTGGATGTAGGAGAGCTTGAATTCCTCTCTCCCTCAGCTGGGTGGGGCTGCATTAGCCTGAATTCAGCCCAAGCACAGGCCACTGCCTAGGTTCAAACTCCCAAAATGGTACCCTGGGCCTGTGACCAGAGAAGACAGGTCCCTTCTCAGGCAGACTGCACTGGCAGGAAGCTGTGGGGAGGGCAGTTTGCTCGCGGCTTGGTCCTATAGCATCCAACTGCAGCCTGCTGGTCCCCATCCCAGGGACCTGCGGGAAAGCCTGGTTTCTCTGCCTTTCCCCAGTCAGGCAGGCGCTGCAATTGTATCAGCCCAAATCTCGCCTAAGGGCAGGGCACAGCCCAGTTTCAATCTCTCAAAATGGTGTCCTGGACCTGCAGTCAGAAAGGCTGGGGCCCTACCCAGGCAGGTAGCATAAGTGAGAAACTGTGGAAAAATGCCATCTGCTCATGACTCTCTCTCAACAGCAGCCAAGAGTAGGACAATGGAGGCCTTCCCCAGGTATCCTGGGAGTGCCTGGGCTTTTCTATGCCTCTTTAGGGCCACACAGTGGCTGCAGATGTGCCCACAGGTCCTTGCTATCTAAGCTCTCAGAATGGTGCCTGGCTCAAGCTGCTCTAGGCTTGGATGCCTGTGGGATTCCATGTGAGTTCCCTTTCTTGAGCAACACCTTTGTGCAATCTCCAAGCAGCAACTTATATTAGGCCTGAGACCTGCATGCATCAGTGAATGGTTCTCTTGCAGCCAAGATCATAAAGGCTCGTCTTGGAGAGTGAAACTTTGGGAACTTCTCTTACTGTTTCACCACATCCAAGAGCTTCTCTCAGTTGTTAGCCAGCCCCTGGCTAGGCAAGCTACCCTGAACCCTTTCCTTACCCATTTTTGGTGCTTCCCATCTCTTCCCTGGTGAATCATACCATTCTCTCCTAGTTGATCTGTTCAAAATGTGAGAATCTGCTTACTGCTCTGGTTCCTCTGCATGGCGGAGGCACATAATACATGTGTCTAGTTGGCCATCTTAATCCTATCCTCCATAATGCCATTATTCCTGATAACTTTTCTTGGTCTAAAGTGTGTGCTCTGTGTGAAATTAATACAGCTACTTTTGTTTTCTTTTGATTAGTGTTATATGGTAAATTTTTCTCCATCCATCTACTTTTAATCTATGCATCTTTATATTTAAAGTGGGTTTCTTGTAGACAACATATAGTAGGGTTTTTTTCTTGACCCATTCTTACAATCTTTTAATTGGTGCATTTAGACCATTGATGTTCAAAGTGATTATTGGTATAATCAGATTAATAGCTACAATATTTGCTACTTTTTAAAATTTCTTGCCCTTATTCATTTTTCCTATTTTTGTCATCCATTCTTTTTTTGCTCTTTGTACTTTTAACTGAGCATTTTATAAGATTTCATTTTCCCTCCTTTCTTAGAATATCAGTTATACTTTCTTAAACTTTTTTAGTGGTTGCTGTAGAGTTTGCAATATACATTCACAACTAATCCAAGCCTATTTTCAAATAACATTACACTGCTTCACAGATAGTGCGAATAGCTTATAATATAATAAGAAAATAATCCTTATTCTTTTCTCCTGTTGTTTGTATCATTGCTATCATTCATTTCACTTGTATATAAGTATACACAGGCACATGCAAGTGTGTGTGTGTATATGATATACACATAAGCATACATAATCAAATACATTATTGCAATTATTATATTGAACAAACTGTTATGTGTTTGGACAATTAAAAATAAGAAAATAAAAGTTTTATTTTACTTTTATTTATTTCTTCTTCAATGCTTTTCCTTTCTTTATGCAGATCCCAGATTCTGACCTATGTTATTTTTCTTCTCTTTAAAAAATATTTTTTAACATTTACTGTAAGGAAGGTCTATTGGCAACAAATTTCCTCAATATTTGTTTGTCTGAGAAAGTCTTCATTTCTCCATCATTTTTAAAGGATAATTTCTCAAGGTACCCAATTACAGGTTGATTTTTTTTTTTTCTCTGAACACTTTATTTCACTCCACTCTCTTGTTGTTTGTATGGTTTTTGAGGAGAAGATGGATATAATTCTTATCTTTGGTCCTCTATAGGTAAGGTTTTTTCCCTCACTGGCTTCTTTCAGGATTTTTTTCTTTCTCTTTGATTTTCTGAAGTTTAAAAATGATATGCCTAGTTGTAGTTTTTGGCCTTTATCTTGTACAGTGTTCTCTGAGTTCCTAGGTTTGTGGTTGGTGTTTGACAGTAATTTGGGGGGAAATTCTGTAACTTAAAAAAAATGCTTATTCTATTCCTTCCTCTTTTTCTTCTCTTTCTTGGATTTCCATTACACATGTGTTATACCTTTTGTAGTTGCTTCACAGTTCATGGATACTTTATTCTGTTTGTTTGTTCTTTTTAGTCTTTTTCTCTTTGTTTTTCAGTTTGGTTGTTCTATATGGAGATATCCTCAAACTTAGAGATGCTTTCCTTAGCTGTGTTCAGTCTGCCAATAAACCCATCAAAGGCATTCTTCATTTCTATTACAGTTTTTCTTATTATCTCTAGCATTTCTTTATGGTTCTGTCTTAGAATTTCCACCCCTTACATTGTCTTGTGTTCTTTCATGTTGTCTGCTTATCCATTAGAGCCCTTACTATCTATTCATAGTTATTTTAAATTCTCAATCTGATAATTCCAACATCCCTGCCGTATCTGAGTCCGGTCTTGAAGCTTGCTTTATCTCTTTAAACCATTTTTTTCTTCTGTTTGTTTGTTTTTAAGGTTTTTTTTGCCCCATAGCATGTCTTGTAATTTTTTTCTTGATGATTGAATATGATGTACTGGGTAAAAGACATTGCTGTAAATTGACCTTTAGTAATGTGGTGGTAAGGTGTTGAGTTAGGAAAAACATTTTCTATCCTCTGATTAGATCTCAGTGTTTCTGTGAACCTATATATATCCTGGACTATGAACTTCACAGGTGCTTCTTAGGCCTCCCTGTTCCCCCCACCTTCAGATAAGATGGCTAGAGTGAGCAGGAGTTAGTTATTTTCCTTCTTCCATGTGGAAGATTAGAGGAGGCTAGAGTTAAGCATTCCCCTTCTTTCCTAGTCTGTTTTCTGCTGCATAACAAAATGCCTGAGCCTGGGCAATTTATTATATAATAAACAGAAGTTTATTTATCTCATGGTTCTTGAGGCTAGGAAGTCCAAGAGCATGGCACTGACATGATACCCCAGTGAGTGCTATGTTATTCCATGGAGGAAGGGGGAAGAGGAAGTGACCTTGTGAAACAAAGAGAGGAAATTGGGTAAAACTCATGCTTTTCGTCAGGAACCCACTCCCACAATAATTAACCCACTCTCTCAATAATGAAGGTACCCTCATGACCTAAACATTTCTTAATGGTCCCACCTCTGAACACGGTTACAATAACAATTAAATTTCAACATGAGTTTTGAACGGGACTTTCAAACCATAGCACCTTTCTTCATGTGGAAGACGAGAGCTGGCTGGAGTTGGATATTTTTCTTCCCCCACACCAGTTAGACTCTGATAAAACCCCAGAAGTTTAGGCTCTGGTTAAATAGTTTCTCCCAAGGGCAGACCTTGTTAAGAAGAACATGATGCTCTGGCATATGTAACACGTTTTTCCTTAAAAAACACCACATGTACTCACTATTAAATTGGAACTAACTGAATAGCACTTATGTGCACAGATAAGAGTAAAACTTGATGGAAATCAAGCAGGTGGGAGCGGGGTAGAGGGGATGGATGAAATCATACCTAACAGGTACACTGTATATTATCTGTGTAATGGGCTTATAACTTTGTCTCAAACAGTACAAAAGCAATCCATGTAGCCAAAACATTTGTACCCCTGAAATATTCTGAAAATAAAACAAAACATTTTTCTTCTCTCTTCTGGATGTATGGGGATTTTTCCCCCCCCCCAATATTCATTGTGAGAAGCTGGTTGAGTTCCTGGAGGTGAAATCCACAAAAGTGTAACTGTGACTGGGTCCCTTTGGAGTTTTTGTCTCTCAGATTTGTCCACAGTGAGCTTTCAGCAATTTTTTAATTATAGTTCAAGTTGCCCTACCTTGGCATTGGTTCCTTCAGGGGATTGTGCTGCAATTTACTGTATTTGCCTCTCCTCTTTCCAGTTTTGGGGGAAATGGTTTGTGCTGTAGCTCTACCTCTCTAATGGATCTAAGAAGAATTGTTAATTCTTGAATTTTCAGTTTGTTTGTCTTTTTATTTGTTAGGATAGACTGGCAATTTCTTGCTTCATACATGACAGACTGGAAACCAGAATAATCTTTGTTTTTAAATCCATTGTGCTAACCTCTGGCTTTTGTTTGGAGTGCGTACTCCATCTAAATTTAACGTAATTACTTCCTAAGGTAAGATTTATGTCTGCTATTTCGAAAATTGTTTTCCGTATATCTTTGTCTTTTTGTCACTATATTCATCCATTACTGCCTATTCACGTTAAATAGATATTTTCTAGTATACTATTTTTATTCCTTTGTTGTTTTTCTTACTATGTTTTAAAAGTTATTTTGTTAGGACTATCCTGGGAATTGCAATTAAAATCTTAATTTAAAACAATGTGTTTTAGATTAATACCAAATTGATTTCACTAACATTTAGTACTTTACACCAATGTAGCTTCATTCTGTTTCCCCTCCTTTGTACTATCATTGTTGTACAAATTACATCTTTAATAGCACATCAACACTGATTTATAATCATTGCTTTATTCAGTTGTCTTTTAATCTGACAAGAGAAGAAAAGAGTTATAAACAAAAATGCATTTACACTCTCTTTTACATTTAGCTATTTAGTTAATTTCAGTGGTGCTTTTTATTTCTTTGTGTGGATTTGAGTCACTGTGCAGTATTCTTTTATTTCTGCCTAAAGAACTTCTATTAGCGTTTTTTTTTTTTTTTTTTTTTTTTTTAAAAATTTTTTTTTTTTTTTTTTTTTTTTTTTTTTTTTTTTTTGTACAAAAAGTCTGCTGGTGATGAATTCTCTTTTTTTATTCATCTGGGTGGGAATTTAAAAAATATTTCTTCATTTTTAAAGGATAACTTTGATGGATATAGAATACTTGATTGGCTTTTACTTTAGCCATTTGAATATGTCATCCTACTGCCTTTGACCTTCATTGTTTCTGATGATGAGTCTGCTGTTAATCTTATTGAGAAGCTCTTCTAGGCAGTAAGTCACTGAGGTTGTATTTGATTACATTAGTTATTGTCTTACATTAAATCACCCTTGGTTTGGTGGGATAATTGTACTTAATCAATATGTATAAGCCTTTAAATGGGCTCTTAGATTGTGTTTGCCTGTATTTTGTCAAGAATTTATGGATTAATATTTGTAAGCCATTTTGGTCTCTAGTTTCTTTTATTGTAGTTTCTTTGGCTTTGGTATCAGGCTAATGGTGCCTTCATAGAATATGTTAGAAAGTCTTCTCTTCTCTTCTATTCTTTTATTTTGGAACAGTTGGAGTAGGATTAGTATTTAATTTTTCCTTAAATATTTGGTAGATCCACCAATGAAGACATCTGGTCCCGGACTTTTCTGTGTTGGAAGGCTTTTGATTATTGATTTAATATTTTTACTTGTTATAGGTCTATTGAAATTTTCTGTTCTTCTTGATTCAGTTTTGGTGATTTGTGTGTTTCTAGGAATTTCTACATTTAATCTATGTTATCAATTTTTGGTATAATTTCATACTATTCTGTTGTAACTCTTTCAATTTTTGTAAGTTTGTTAGTAATGCCACTAACGTATATTTTAGCTAAATATTTGTCAATTTTGTTGAAATTTTCAAATAACAAAATTTGGTTTTGCTAATTCTCTTTATTGTTTTCTCACTGTCGATTTTATTTTTCTCTGCTGTAATCTTTTTTTTTATTTCCATCCCACTTCTGGCTTTGGGTATACTTAACTCTTCTTTTTTTAGTTGCTTAAGGTGTAAATTTTGGTTGTTGATTTGATATTTTCCTTCTGTTTTAATGTAGGCATTTACAGATATAAATTTCCACCTGAGCTCTGTTTTTTCTGCATTCCATAGTGTTAGTTGCATTTTTGCTTTTCAGTCATCTGCACGTACTGTATAATTTCCCTAGTGATTTCTTCTTTGACCCCATCCAAAACAGGAATGAACTGTTTTGAAGCCTGGTATCATTTTTTAAGTGTTATGTTCTATTTTTAGTTTACCCTTTCTTCTAGGGCATGGGCTGACAAGACATAGTCTCATCTTTTTGCAAACAAAGTACTACTGGAACATAGCAACACTCATTTATTCATGCATTGCCTATGGCTGCTTTAATGCTATAATAGCAGAATTGAGTAGTTGTAACTAAGACTCCATATGACTAAGACTCCAAACATAAAATATTTATTTTCTGGCCTATTAAGAAAAAATTTGCCAACTCATTGTTCAGATTCTTTTTTTTTTTTTTTTGATTTATAACTTTATTTATTTATTTATTTGCATTACATTTTATTATTATTATTACTATTATTATTTTTATTTCAGGGTATCATGAGCGTACAAACATTATGGTTACACTTTATGTCTTTGCCTCACCCAAGGGAAGGTTAGAGGCATGCCCTTCCCCACTTCAATGCTCCCCATGTCCTTTAGTTGTGGGTTCACCCCCACCATTCCCCTAATCCCTGGAGAGTATTACTGCCATGTGAGCACCGTAGTGTTCATCAGTTAGTACCAATTTGATGGCAAGTACAAGTGGAGACCATTTTTCGGATCTTGTGGTACCTCACTTTGGATAATGGGCTTAAGTTTAATCCAGGAAAGTATAAGAGGTGCTAGATCACTGTTGTTTCTTATGATTGAGTAATATTCCATTGTATACATATTCCAAATTTTAATAATCCACTCATGGATTGACGGGCACTTGGGTTGTTTCCACATCCTTGCAATAGTGAATTGCACTGCCATAAACATTCGGGTGCAGATGTCTCTATCATAGAATGTTTTTTGCTCTTTTGGGTAGATGGCTAATAGTACTATTGCTGGATCGAATGGTATTTCTATTTTTAGCTCTTTGAGGTATCTCCAAATTCTTTTCCACAGAGGTTGCACTAATTTGCAGTCCCACCAGCAATGTAAGAGTGTTCCTGTCTCTCCACATTCTTGCCAGCATTTGTTGTTTTGGGATTTTTTGATAGAGGCCAATCTCACTGGGGTTAGGTGATATCTCATTGTGGTTTTGATTTGCATTTCTCTAATGATTAGAGATGTTGAGCATTTTTTAATATGTTTGCTAGCCATTATTCTGTCTTCTTTTGAAAAGTTTCTGTGCATTTCCTTTGCCCATTTGTTGATGGGGTTGTTTGATTTTTTTCTTGTGGATTTTTTTAAGTTCTAGATAGATTCTAGTTATCAGCCCTTTATCAGATGTGTAGAGAGAAAATATTTTCTCCCATTCTGTAGGCTGTCTATTCACTCTAATGATAGTTTCCTTGGTCATGCAAAAGCTTTTTAATTTGATCAGATCCTATTTATTTATTTTTGTTGCTGTGGTGATTGCTTTGGGGGTCTTCTTCAAGAATTCCTTGACTAGGCCAATGTCTGAAAGGGTCTTCCCGATATCTTCTTTTAGAATTCTTAAGGTTTCATGCCTTGGGTTTAAGTCTGATATCCATCTTGAATTGATTTTTGTGAGAGGTGAGAGATGGGGATCCAGTTTCATTCTTCTACATGTAGCTATCCAGTTTTGCCAGCACCATTTATTGAAGAGAGATTCTTTTCTCCAGTTTATATTTTTGTCTGCTTTGTCAAAGATTAGATTATCATATGCAGATGGTTTCATCTCTGGATTCTCAGTCTTGTTCCAGAGGTCTATGTCTCTGTTCTTGTGCCAGTACCATGCTGTCTTAGTTTCTATAGCCTGGTAGTACAGCTTGAAGTCTGGCAGACTGATACCTCCCAGTTTGTTCTTTTTACTTAAGATTGCTTTGGCTATATGAGGTCTTTTCTGGTTCCATACAAAACGTAGAATTATTTTTTCTAGTTCTGTAAAGAATGGTGATGGAACTTTGATAGAGATTGCATTAATTCTGTAGATCACTTTAGGTAGTATGGACCTTTTAATGATATTGATTCTACCAATCCGTGAGCAAGGTAGGTTTTTCCATCTGTTTACATCTTCTACAATTTCTTTTCTTAGTGTTTCATAGTTCTCCTTGTATATGTCTCTTACATCTTTTGTTAAATATATTCCTAGATATTTAATTTTCTCTGAAGCTATTTTAAAAGGTATGGCGTTTTTGATTTGAATTTTGGCTTGACTGTTATTGGCGTATATGAATGCCTCAGATTTGTGTGTATTGATTTTGTATCCTGAGATTTTACTGAATTTGTTTATCAATTCTAGAAGTCTCTTGGATGAATCCTTGGGGTTTTCTAGATATAAAATCATATCATCAGCAAAGAGTGATAGTTTGATCTCATCTGCCCCCATTTGGACACCCTTAATACCCCTCTCTTGCCTAATTGCTGTGACAAGGATTTTGAGCACTATGTTGAATAGAAGTGGAGATAAAGGGCAAACTTGTCTGATTCCAGGTCTAAGTGGGAATGGTTTCAATTTTTCTCCATTCAATATGATATTGGCAGTGGGTTTGTCATAAATGGACTTGATAATTTTAAGGAATGAACAGTCTATGCCTATTTTGATGAGAGTTTTTATCATAAAGTTGTGTTGGACTTTGTCAAATGCTTTTGCTGCATCTATTGAGATAATCATATGGTCTTTGTTCTTGCTTAGATTGTTTATAATTAATGTAATTAATTGTAATTTAATTCATGTTTAATACTGATGTGTTTAAATATATCATTCTGCTCTTTGTTTTCTACTTGTCCTAACTCTTCTTATTTATAATATATGACCCTTACTACAGTATGCTTTCATTTCTCCCTTCTTATCTTTTGTGTTATTTTAATAATTTATTTTAATTTTACATTGAATACATGAACACATTGCTTTATATAGGCACTGATTTTTTATGAAAATTAGAAAATGACTCCACTTAAAAAGCACGAACTTTTTTTTTTTTTATTCCAGCATATTATGGGGCTGCAGATGTTTAGGTTACGTATGTTGCCCTTGCCTCCCTACCCCCCCCCCAAGTCCGAGTTTCAAGTATGTCCATCCTTTGGGTGGTGCGCATTGCACTCTTTGTAAAAAGCACAAACTTTGATGTGCAACTGTATTTACCATTTTCAAAACTTCTCTCTCTCTTTCTCTTTCCTTTTCTTTCTTTTTTCCTTTTAATTCTTATTTTTTATTCAAGATCATGTATGGTGACTTTTTCTTCCTTTTTGAAGAATTTCTTTTAGCATAGGCCTTGAAAGCATAATTGTTAACTGGTTCTTTTAATATAATGTCTTATATCCTGAATTAGGTATGTTTAGGTATGATGGGAAGTGGAGAATAGGCAAAGGGATAAAATGAGGCAGTGAATTGAGAAGGTAAGCTTTGGTAGGCAAATGCCACAGAGGTTGTCAGTAAAACATATACTTGCTGAATCCAATAGTAAATAGATTTTCACTTTTTGAAATTTAGACAAATAGGAGAAAGTTAAGTGCTAAAGAGTGAAAATGATTTTTTTAATCTAACCAAGAGTACTTCATGAAAATGATTTTAAAGGAAACTTGCTGTAAATGATCATGGGAAATATATTAAAATCTATTTTCATTTCTCTGCTTTTCTCTTTAGACTCTACTTGTAGACTCAAATTAGAGGCTTCATTATCCCAAATCAAAGATTATCACAAAAGTTACAATTCAGTGCTCAGTATAATATCTGTTATAGTGTAATGCAGAAGTTCAGAAAATATTTGATGAATGGACACATGAGTTAATGGGTCAAAGTTGTAGTTTCTGGTAGGCCCTGGAGAGGAAGTTACTTTCCTTTATGCACAGACAGAATGTAAAAGATCTCAAGGAATGAAATGCCTGTAGCCAAGGAAGGAAAAGAGGGAGATTGGGGCTGTGAATACACAATATTTAGTGGATTATAAAGAAAAGGAAGAGTTACTTCTCTCAAAGTTCCTATAAGCATTATTACCCTTGTTCTTTATTTCTGAAAATCTGTAAATGCAATTGATTATTCAGAAATCAACTATTCATGCAGCAAATAAACTACCTTCAAAAAGTCAACTAACAAAAATTTAGTTGCCGTATAGTAAGATTGGCTTGGAGAAAAGCTGACAGACACAAATTTAGCAGCTGAAACAGTTTCTAATTACTGAATCTAACAGCAAAAATATTTGTACTTTTTTGAAAAGGAAACATTAAAGAGTCAAAGGACAATATAAACAACTCACACAATTCAAAGAAAACACTCTTTAAATGGTAATAGTGACATTTTCTTATTCATTTCTATTCCCAATGCTTCTTATATTAGTTTAAAACAATTCTTTCTAGAGCCTGCTTCTTTTAGGCTTGGTACTTGCAAAGATTAGATGGTTTCCTAAAGAACTTTACATGTTAACCTGTGAAAATGCTAAATACACCCTGAAGCAAAACTTCAGGGACCTTAAAGCCACCACTAAAAATGTCGTAACACTTTAAGGACACAGTGTGATGTTGTTCTACCAAAATCTAGAAATTACAGGTGAGGAGCTTAAAAGAATCACTGCTTACTGATCTATTCAATCTTATCCACATGTAGGTAGAGGTCAAAATCAGAAGCATCATTGTTTGTTCATGTGTGTAAGTACATAAATAAGTAGGATGCTCTTCTGGCTGATGTTAGAGCTACCTCCTGGACAATGGTTAAAATGACTTTTTGTATAGATATAAAGAATATTGCAGAAGGAAAGCCTTAATAATAATCATCATGGTGCATACTTATCTGGGGGAATGGGCACTCTTGAAGCTCTGACTCCAGTGGGGCAAATGCAAGTTATGTAACCTAAACATTTGTACCCCCGTAATATCCTGAAATAAAAAAAAATGAGTTATAAAAAAAAGAAAAAACAAACCAAAAAATCATCATGAGGAAAGTTTAGCCTTGGGTGTTTTGTTCGTCACATAACTAAAGTTTTTTTTTTTTTTTTTTCGTGGGGGTGGGGAGTTGGTGAATTTTCTAAGTTATAATAGTCATTTTACTACTATAGTAAAATAAGTGTAAAGTTTTTTTAAAACTTTCTGAGCATAATGTTTTCAAAAATATTTTTGAAGAAGAAACAAAAGAGCCTACTCAGACTGAGAAACATTAGGATATAAATTTTTAATAATTTTAAGAATGCAGTGCAAATAAACCTATCAATGGAATAAAATAGAAATCCAAGAAATAGACACTGTTGTATATAAGACATTTAGTATATGATAAAACTAGCATTTCAAACAACTATAGACATTCCAATTAATAGCACTAAATAGTTGAAAAAATTAGGAAGGTCCAGTATCTACATCAAATGATGTAACAAAATTAAATTATGAATGTATTCAGAGTTAAATAAAAAAGCAAAAACTATAAAAATAATACAATATAGGTAAAAATTAAAATTAAAAAGAAGGGAAAGTCTAAGAATAATTACAAAAGAAAACTAGCTGGCAAAAAATGGTAGATTTTACTTTATTTTTTTAAAACTTCTATATAAGAGACTGTACAAAAAATTAAAGCAATCAGATCATAAAATTTGTATGATTTTTATGAGAAAAAATGTTTACTACATAATAAAGAATTATTACAAACAATAGAAAAAATAAGCAAAAAATGGATGAGACACACAACAGCAATTTACAAAAAGAAGTAAAATAAATGATCAATGTAGAAAAAGACTAATGTCACTAATAATCAAACCAGAGTAAATTAAAAATTAAAACAAGATATCACTTTTTAAATTTAATTTATTTTAATTGACATGTATTTGTACATATTTATGGGGTACATACTGATGTTTTGATATATATAGTATATAGTAATCAGATCAGAGTAATTAACATTCTATTTTCTCAAATATTTATCATTTCTGTGTGTTAGTAACATTCAATATCCTATTTTTAGTTACTCAAAACTACATAATATATAATTGCTAACAATGGTCATCTTACAGGGCTATAGAATACTAGAATTTATTTCTCCTATCTAGCTGTAATTTTTTAACCTTTAACAAACCTCTCAAGATATCATTGCTTATCTATATAGTGAAGATTTGAAAATATAATAATAATTCTTGTTTTTGGTAAGGGTGCAAGAAAATCGATAAGCCCATAATCTAATCAGAAGATAACACAAAACAACAAAAGGTGAAATAGTTAAATTATAGTAGGTATGGACTATAAAATTCATATAAATATTATAATTTAGCGGAATAATTGATATCATGGGAAAATAGTCATGTTCTATTATTTAGTGACATGTAGAATTGCTTTAAAATAATTTTATTTGTCACTGAAGCTATATTTCAGGAAGGATATACACCAGTGGTAAGTTTTCTTAATAAGTTGCTCTATTTTTCAGATTTACATAGCTAGCATTTATGTTTTCTATAATCAGAAAAACCTGTTAACAGATGTAGAAAAAATCTGGAAGCATACACAGCAAAAAATAATAATTGCATCTACATAATAATAAAATAATTTTGCCAGCCTTTAATTTTGTTATATTTTACAAATTTTCTATAATGAATGTATGTATTTTATAATGAGATAATATCCTTTATGATTCCAATTATATGTGTATATGTGTGTACACATGTAACACAGAAGAGAACTGTACATAAATATACCAAGTTAAACTCGATGCCTTGTGAATGGTGAGGTCTTGCTGGTTTTAATTTTCTTCTTTATACTTTCTGGTATTTTCCATTTATATATATAAAAAATCTCTTGTTTTATAATAAAACTAAAGATTATTTAAATATGCTTGCTATGTTGTTTAGATATTGCTTCATGTTTGTAAAGTACAGTTAAGTTTTTTGTAGTTACACTGTAATTAGAAGCAGAGTTTCTCTGCATGAAGGTAGTGAGTATTTATGTATTTAAGTTATTAGCTAATTAAAGCACCATCTAACAGCTTGCAATTCTTGCTGGAATGGAGATTTTAAGGCCTAATGTGAAACAGGAGAAAAAACGTTATGACTGCCAAACAGTTAATCACATAGGGTTCCAATGACAAGGGAATTTACTTCATACTCATTTTGTTCTTTTGTTTGCGGGAAATATAGGAAAGACAGGAGTAAAAAGTCAAAAAGAGGGGACAGGTGGTCATACATTTATTTAACTTTATTAAATGAATGGGAACGAATTGGTGGCTGACATACATCAAAACAGCATACAAATAATTGAAGAAACAAAAGCCAGCTGAAAGTTGAGTACAAGCTCCTAGGAGGTCACTTAACCTCAATCTGGACTGAAATTGTAGAACAGTGTTAGGAGGAATTTTGACATAATATAAAAATTCCAGGTGAGTGGTAAAAAGTGACCCTTTCAACATTGCGTACAAAGCAAGGTTAGACTAAATGGAGATTGATAACCTACGAAGATTAATTCAAAAAGTACCAAATTATAGTGAGGCGTTGGGTTTCTTGGTTAACTTTCTTTGTAGTAGCATTAATGCTTTCTTTTTTGACTTTTGTTTTGTTGTCGTAAAATACATATAACATAAAATTTGTCGTTTTTAACTCTTTTTAAGTGTACAATCAGTAGTATTAATTACATTCACAATGTTGTGCAACCATCATCACTCTGCCTCTCCAAAACTTTTTATCCTCCCAAACAGAAACTCTGTAGCTATTAAAGAATAACTCCTCAGTCTCCTATCCCCTTACTCCCGGTAACTTTTAATCTATTTTCTGTCTCTATGAACTTGCTTATTTTAGATGTTTGACATAAGTGGAATCATACAGTACTTGTTCTTTTATATCTGGCTCATTTTACTCAGCATGGTGTTTTCAAGGTTCATCCATGTTGTAGCATGAGCCAGAATTCCATTCCTTTTTATGGCTGAATAATATGCCATTGTAGGGATGTATATAATACCACATTTTATTTATTCATTCAACTGTTGGTTTGATGGACACTTAGATTGCTTCCACTTTTAGTTACTGTGAATAATGCTATGATGAATATTTTATTACAAGTATCTGTTTGACTCCCTGTGTAAATTCTTTTGGGTATGTATGTAGGAGTAGAATTGCTGGGTCATATGGTAATTATATGTTTAACATCAGGAGGAATCACCATATGGTTTTTCACAGTGGCTTCACTAATTTACATTCCCACCAGCAGTGTATGAGGGTTCCAATTTCTCTATTTCCTTGACAACATTTGCTATTTTCTGTTTTTGTTTTGTTTTAATTATGACCATGCTAATAAATGTGAAGTGGTATCTCGTAATGGGTTTCATTCACATTTCCCTAATGATTGATGATATTGAGATATTTTTCATGTATTTATTGGCTATTTATATGTCTTTTTTTTAAATTTCAAAATATTAAGGGGGTACACATTTTTTTTTATATCTATTTACTGTATAATGCTGAAGTCAGAGTTTTCAGTGTTCCTGCCATCAGGGCAGTGTTCATTGTACCCAATACGTAAAATTTTAACCCTCACCCCTTCTCCTTCCTCATTCTTAGTTTCCAATATCATTTACATCTCTTCGTGCCCTTGTATATCTATTGCTTAGTTCCCACATATTATTGAGAACGTGTGGTATTTGTTTTTCCATTCCTGAGATACTTTACTTAGGATAACATTCTCCCGTTCCATTCAAGTTGCTGAGAAAGTCGTTATTTCATTCCTTTTTATGGTTAAGTAGTACTCAATGGTATGTGTGTGTGTGTGTGTGTGTGTGTGTGTGTGTGTGTAAAACATTTTCCTTATCCACTTATGATGGACACTTAGGTTGATTCCACATCTTTGCAATTGTGAATTGTTCTGTGATAAATATTCAAGTGCAGGTGTCTTTTTGATAAAATGATTTCTATTCCTTTGGGTAGATACCTTGTAGTGGAATTGCTGGATCAAGTGGTAGGTCTACTTTTAGCTGTTTGAGGAATCTCCACACTGTTTTCAATAGAGGTTGTACCAGTTTGCAGACCCACCAACAGTGTATAAGCAGTCTTTTTTCTCTGCATCTATGCAAACACCAGTTAGTTTTTGACTTTTTAATAATGGCCATCTGACAGGGGTAAGGTGGTATCTCATTATGGTTTTAATTTGCATTTTCCTGAGGATTAGTGACATTGAACATTTTTTCATATGTTCGTTGGCCAGTTTTATGTCTTCTTTTGAAAAGATTCTGTTCATGTCTTTTGCCCACTTTTTGATGGAGCTGTTTGTTTTTTGTTGATTTGTTTGACTTCTGTGTAGATTCTGGATACTAGTCCTTTGTTAGATATATAGTTTGTAAATATTTTCTGCCAAGCTGTAGATTCCCTGTTTACTTTTTAAATTATTTCCTTTGCTGTGAAGAAGCTTTTTAATTTCATTAAGTCTCCTTTTTTATTTTTGTTGTTGCTGTATTTGCCTTTGGGGTCTTAGTCATAAATTCTTTGCCTAAGCCTATGTCCATAAGAGTTTTGTAAATGCCTTACATTTGTCTTTAATCCATCTTGAATTAATTTTTGTATCTATATAGAAAGGGTCTGTTTCATTCTTCTGCATATGGCTATCCAATTTTACCAGCACCGTTTGTTGAATACAGCATCCTTTCCCCAATGTATGTTTTTGTCTGCTTTGTCAAAGATCAGTTGGTTATAGTTATATGGTTTTATTTTTGAGTTCTCTAGTCTGTTCCATTGGTCTATGTCTCCACTTTTATGCCAGTACCATGCTGTTTTGGTTACTATAGCCTTGTAGTACAATTTGAAGTCAGGTAATATGATGCCTCCAGATTTGTTCTTTTTGCTTAAGATTGCTTTGGCTATTTGGGCTCTTTTTTAGTTGCAAATGAAGTTTAAGATTTTTTTTTCTAGCTCTGTGAAGTAAGACATTGGTATTTTGATGGAAATTGTGTTGAATCTGTAAATCATTGTGGGCAATATGGACATTTTAAGGATGTTGATTCTACCAATACATCAGCATAGGATGTTTTTCCATTTGTGTTATCTATGATTTCTTTCATCAGTGTTTTGTAGTTCTCCTTATAGAGATCTTGCACCTCCTTGGTTAAGTGTATTATTAAGGATTTTATTTTCTTTGTAGCTATTGTAAATGGTATTGAGTCCTTGATTTGATTCTCAGCTTGGCTGTTATTAGTATATAGAAATGCTACTGATTTTTATGCATTGATTTTTTTTTATTTCAGCATATTATGGAGGTACAGATATTTAGGTTACGTATGTTGCCCTTGTCCCCCCCTGCCCCCCTAAGTCCGAGTTTCAAGTATGTCCATCCTTCGGGTGGTGCGCATTGCACTCTTTGTGTATGCATATACCCGTCCCCTCCTCCCTCCTCCCCCCCTCCCCTCCCCCCTGCCCAACATCCAATAGATGTTATTCTTATATGTGCACTTATGTGTTGATCAGTTAATACCAATTTGATGGTGAGTACATGTGGTGCTTGTCTTTCCGTTCTTGGGATACTTCACTTAGTAGAATTTATGCATTGATTTTATAACCTGAGACTTTGCTAAATTTATTTATTCTAGTACTCTTTTGGTGGGGTCTTTAGGGTTTTCTTGGTATAAGATCATATCATTGGCAAACAGAGATAGTTTGATCTCTTATTTCCTTATTCATGTATCTTCTTTAGAGAAATGTTTATTCAAGTCCTTTTCCTATTTTTAAATTTTTTTTTGTCTTTTTGTTGTTGAGTTGTAGGAGATCTTTATATATTCTGTGTATCAGATATATTATTTACAAATATTTAAAAATATTTTATCCCCTTTTCTAGGCTGTTTTTTTACATTAGTGATAGTTTTTTTGATATATAAAAGTTCTTAATTTTGATGAAGTCTAACATATATGTTTAGTTGTTGTTGTTGTTCATGCTTTTGGTGTCACATCTAAGTATTCATTACCAAATCAAAGGTCATGAAGATTTACCACTTGCCACTCTTTTCTTCTAAGCATTTTATGGTTTTGGGTCTTATATTTAAGTCATTGATCCATTTTGTGTTAATTTTCTTATATGAAATAGGAATCCAACTTTATTATTATTATTATTTTGCATGTAAAAATCCAGTTGTCCCAGGATCATTTGTTGAAGAGACTCTTCTTTCCCAATTGAATGAACTTGTTGTTCTTGTCAAAAATAAAGTGGCAATAGACATATGGCTTATATTCCATATATAACTCTCAATTCTATTCCATTGGTCCATATACCTATCATAGTGCCAGTATCACACTGTCTTATGTCCTGTAGCTTTGTAGTAACTTATGAAACCAGGAAGTGTGAGATTTTCAACTTTGTTTTCTTTTTTAAATATTGTTTTGGCTATACAGAGCATCTTGAAATTCCATGTGAATTTAAGGATTAGCTTTCCATTTCTGTATAAATGACTGTTGGAATTTTGATGAAGATTGCATTAAATCTGTAGATCTCTTTGGGTTATATTAACATTTTAGTAGTATTAAATTTTCCTATCATGAACACAGGAAATTTTCTATTTATTTTGATCTTCTTTAATTTCAGTAACAAGTCTTCTGTAACAAGTCTTCTTCAGTAATAAGTCTTTTACCTCCTTGGTTAAAACATTCACTCTCTTTATATCTATCTATCTTTCTATCTATCTATCAATCTATCTATCTATGTATCTTAGAAGAAAATAGTGGTAAATCTTGATGACCCTGGATTTGGTAATGAATACCTAGATACGACACTAAAAGCATGAGCAACAACAACAAATAAACAGATAAATATATATGTGTATTTTTTTCTTCTCATTAAAAAAAGAGGAAAATTGAATTAAAATTTGACTAATTTATCCACTGGAAAAGCAAGCTATGTTATGGGGAACTGGATGTTCAGACACTGACACTTCAACCTTCTTGAGATCTCATAAAACTCCAACTAATAACATGGTAATAAAAGGTGTCCCTGTTTTATTTAATGTAGAGAGTAAAGCATGTCTAATTGCATTTTTCTTGAATTTCTGAGGACATGGAAATTTCTCAATGAGGCAATTCTGAGCATCGGTTAATTAGGGGATAATTGTGAGATGAGAATTTCAGAAGATTGAGTAGATTGTGCAGAGTTTTCAAAAGTTGTTTGGAAGTTTTGACATTTTTAACAGACAAAACAGCTGATATTATCACGATAATTTTTTTCCTCCTTAAAAGCAATAATGAAGTATTTTATATTTTATTTTAATTAATCTGGATTTTCTGTAAATGCTTTAGATTAAAACAAGACAAAATAAAATAAACACAAAACCAGAAATTCTGGGGAAAATCTGGACATGACTCTAATGATTAAATCAGGATCCCTTGGAACAGCTTCGTGATGGTTCAGCCAATCCTGAGCTGCCCCTCTGCGCTGACCTGCTGACCTGACCTCTGCAGCTTCTTCCAGACAATCTTTCAGGAATCTGGAGAGCAGGAGGAGACTCTTCTAATTCAAACATCTCCTTCAACCCAGGTGAATCCGAAGGGGTTTACTACTTCAGAATGTTTTGGCCAAAAAATTTAAGATTTTACTGAGTCTACTTAGAAAATTTAAAACGTTTCTTAGAACATCTTGTAAAACTATATGGACTTTGAATTTTAACATTTCAGGTAGGATTTACCTGAGAATATTTGGGAAGATTTTTAGAATTAAACAATAAATATCCCCTCTGTCTTTGTCTGTCTTCCTCTCATACAGCTTTTCTACAATACAAATATGTTCTTTTCCTTTTCTAGGAAAAAAAAATGCCTGAACTCTCTTCTATTTTCCTTTCTCTTTCCTCCAAACTCTGTTTTCTTAAAATATTTGAAGCTCTGCTGACTGGAAAGTTGAAGGTTTCAAAGTCCATGTCTTAAAATTTACAGTGTAGCTGCTTGAATTTTATAATAATGTAGGAATGACCTGGGAGTTGATGGTGTAAAACAAATTATGAAGTTGTAGCTGAGGATTTATGGAAACCCTAGTGTGGTGTAAAAAGATCACATTTCTCAGAAAGTAGGGGTCAGTTTCTCAACTAATCCTCCTTGGACATGAAAAAAAGGAGGTATGAGAGGTTCCAAATAATTACTATTTGAAGTAATAATAAGAAAATTCTACTACCCTAATCTATAGCAGCATTTATTAGATAACTTTACAATATCTTGTTAGGTGTTCTTCAAAATAATCCTCAGAGTTAGATTATTAAGGCACAGTTTCAGATAGGAATGGTAAGCAGAATGATTTTAGAAGCAAATAGTTACCACGTGTTGTAGATGCATCAGCTGGACCACACACGGTACCCAAGAAATGCCTGTTAGATTGTATGTCGGTCCAGCCTCTTTTTTTAATAACAGAGGATATAAAATAAAAAGTACAGTTGACTCTTAAACAACATGGGTTTGAACTGCGTGGGTCCACTTATGTGTGATTTTTATTCTGTCTCTGCCACCCCTGAGACAGCAAGACCAAGCCCTCTTCTTCCTCCTCCTCAGCCTACTTAACGTGAAAACAATGAGGATGAAGACCTTTATGGTGGTCCACTTCCACTTAACAAATAGTAAATATATATTCTCTTCATGATTTTCTTAATATTTCTTTTCACTAGCTGACTTTATTGTAAGAATACAGTGTATAATACATATAACATACAAATTATGTGTTAATTCACTGTTTATGTTATTGGTAAGGCCTCCAGTCAACAGCGGGCTATTAGTAGTTAAATTTGGAGGGGAAACAAAAGTTACACTCAGATTTTTGATTGTGCGAGGGGTAGGCACCCTAACTTCTGTGTTGTTCAAGAGTCAACTGTATAAAAATTCTTGGTTCTGGACTCATAGAGCTATCTTTTAGAAAAGTCTGTTCTGAAAAATTCTGGGGAACACTGATGGAGAATAGAGACTATCTAGTAAACTTCATATGCGTGCCTGCCTATACCCAAATTTGAGGAAGACTACTTCATGCATAGCCTCTGATAGGCAGTAGGTATTTTTAAAATTCGATACAGTTAAATTGGTCCCAGAGAGGGCACTAGATTCTATGCTGTCTAATCATGGTTTAGTGAGTCTTGTATCTCCTGTGTGCTCCAGCTTTACACAAGATGTGGTAGCCCGATAAAATTTCTCTCTGAAGCAGTTGTAATTAGAAAAGCAAAAGTAAAAGGTAGTCAGTGGTGGGACCAGAAGATGAATAGAGGCACTGAGAGAAGATGTGAAATATGATTAGGACTAAAGCAAACTGAAATATGTTTAAAGCAAACTTGTGAGACGGCACCCACCATGAGTAGGCATAAAAAAGCCAGTTAATAGAGAGAAAGGAAGAGCAGAACAAAGTAGATGTGCAGAGATAAGAAGGACCATGAGATGGGGAGACCTGTGGTGCCAGAGAATGCACCCCCTGCCTCCGAAAAGCTTCCCAACTTTCTGTTGTAGTTTCTGTGAGGTTGTATGGCAAGACCCCAGATTTATTCTTTTTGGTTAGGATTGCTTTGCCTATTCTCTTCCTTGGAACGCAAACCCCATTATCAACAAATCCCAAATAAACTTCATAACCCCCAGAAAATACTATTGGAGGCACAAGAGCCCTATATGCATAGTTGTAGTTTCATAAAGAGGAATAATGATGCTGAAACACATGCACAGCTCTATGCCCTATTGATTATGGGTACTGCTATACAAGGCTGCACAATTCAGATTACTTCTTGCTGTCAGATTATAGAAAAGGGTCATGATAAAGATCATGATGAGGAATGCCTTTTGCTCATGATGCAGCCACCTACTTCCCACTGCTGTGTGAAGGAAGCTGGTAGGAGTCGCTACGGGTGAAGTGAAGATGAAGGCTGTGGTTGAAGTGGACAGAAAGAATTGCTTTTAAGGTCGTTGGAAATGGAATATGAAGACTGTTGCTGGGCCATAGAATTTTGGAGTTCAGGGAACATGATTGAGCATTTTATGCAATCTTCTCATTTTATAGGGAAAGCTGAGACCTAGAGGCCTGATGATGTTTTCCAAAGGACCACTAATAATTATGCACTGTACAGGGAGCTGATTCCAAGTTCTCTGCCTCCTACTCTAGCGTTCTTTCCTCCTTATCTAGTAACCAACTTCTTTCCTTGGGTATCTTTTTAGGGCAGTTAGCCCGGTAGCTTACCAACAGGCTGAAGGATGACTACATGGATCTTAGACTTCTTAATTAGAGAATTAAGTATGTGTTGCTTTGATTTCCAGCACCCTGAGAATGCTAGAGAAGTGGGAAATAAAAACACACTCTGACCAGATTTGAGCCTTTAAGACTTTTATGTCTTAGAAATTGGTGCACATCAACCTGCAGGGCCTAGATATCAGTCTAGCCTCTCACCAAATAGAAATATGTTGTGCTCATAGTTATGAATGTTTCATAATTATGATACTGATAAAGAGTCAGAAATCATATATACCCCATGAACTGAGGGACTAAGAGTAAAATCCTAGATTGTAAGCTAAGCACATTAAACAAAGTCAGAATTAAGCTTTATGATTCAAATATTTACTTCTTTGCATTGCATAAGCCATGAGGTTGTTTTCTCAGAGATGGCTGGGTTTTAATTGACTTGTCACCTGTAGTATATTTTTCCCATTGAGCAAAAAGCCTGCAAATTCGGCTTGGAGGATTTGCCTGAGGCAAGGTGTCATAACCATTCACAAATCACCACTTGTATCCTGTTTACACCACCTTTGCCCCACACAGGTCTATGTAACTGATCTCATTTGCCTTTTGAACAAAGGGAGAACTAGGCCCTATAAAATCACTGTTGCATAAGTGTAGATATCATAATACTACACTCAAGAAAATGATGAAAACAGTGGGTCTACTAACCTGAATGATATCTGAGCAGAGGGTATAAGAGTAAAAGTAAGTAACACAAAGACACATAACACTAACTGTCATTTATTGAGTGTCTACTATGTGCCAAACACGTCCATAGCTATTTCATTTAATTTTTCTCACAATTATCCCATGAGATAACTTTTGCTATACACAATTTACAGATGAGTAGATTAAGGTTCAGACAGACTTAGGTCACACAACTAGGAAGTGGCAGATTTGGAATTTAAATTCAGGGGTGTTTTTCTCTAAAGCCCATGGATTTTCTTAACCAGTACATTATCCTGCCTCTCATATGACTGAGAGACTTTGGCAGTCGCAGCAACTTGTTAACACTACTTGATCTACTAAGATAGAATATGTAGAAATACAAATGCTTAACAGAATAACTGAACACAGCTGTCCACGGCTCAATAAAGGAACAAACCCTCATTGATACGGATGCTATGCACCACACCAGGATGCATATGCCAGCAGGTTCCAAGAAGCGGGAGAATCAGGCTTTGCCCTCAAGAACTGTATAAAGTAGCTAGGGCAATAAGATGTGCACATCCAGGGTAACTAACAACAGAGGGCTTATATGATAATAGATGACAAGAAATACCTTCAGGGTAGGAAAGAATAATGAGAAGATGTGAGGTCATCTTTTCCCCGTAGGAGAACAGAGACTTGCAGTACACACTATGCCAGAAAAATCTTTATGAAACTGGCTAATTTCATTGGAACTGGAGATGATTTCTGGGCTGCTGGGTTGCTGACCCCATTCTGGCTCTAAAGTTAGATTTTTTATGAAAAACAGCCCATCGGTAAGACAGTAGAAAGTATATCTGCTCTGTTATTCATCACAAGGTTCTATTGACCAAACAAAATGCCTGTCCTGGGTACAACCCCACCCTCCTGGACCCACGCTCATTGGAAATTGAAATGTGTTTAGCAGGTAATTCCCAACTGGGAAAGTTTGGGATGCCACACTCCTAGAAGTGGGATAATATAATTGTGAAGTAGGTTTTCAATTCCCTAACTCCAGAAAAATATATTTTAAGGTTAAAGAAAATCTACTTAAATTTTCCTGTCACCTATTTGGGTGGTCTGTATTAAGTTAGTAAAATGGCGTTTAAATTGAGTAATCGTAAACCCGTAGCAATCAGTCTGTAATGCCCAGTAATCTTCACCTCATGAATTGGTCCATTGAGAAGCAGAGCAGGCCACCATCACAGAGTGGTGGCTGTCTGCTTCCCCTCTTTGTGTCCTAAATATGTCACCTCAGCACGCGAGGCTGACATGCCTCGGCCCCACTGTCAGGCTTGTTTGTAAAAGCCACCCAAATCCTTGTTTTACATGCTCCATGTAGTCTTCCCATGCCTGGCTGTACACTGCGATGTCATCAATCAATGCCACACTGCATTCACCTAACTTCATCGGCACCGTGTTTACCTTCATCTTAAATGTAACTCTTGCTGAAAGGGAGCCTCTAGAACATATATAAATCCTGAGTATGGCCAGGGCTCCCTGTGCAGTGACATCCCTATAATTACCAGGGCCTCTTCATCACCATGCTTTGATTGTTCAATGCCTATCTCTGTGACCATATCTTGCTTTTGGTGTCTTAGACACCAAAAAGAACCCAAGTGAGCAACACTCAGACTCCCCCTCTAGCATGGGGATCCGCATTAGTTACTTTGGTTAATCACACCAGTCATTAGAAAGACTTAGAGTATCTGTAGTAATTTTACTATACTAATGATAGAATGGTAGAACCCAGCACCAAAGAAACTTGTAATAAAACTGTGGTCTCTCTTTTTCAGAGGGGAGGAAAATGGCATAACACTAGCTTGCAGAAGAAAATGCATATTTGAATGCGGAGATCTTGCCTTTGTCCAAATGTGGAAACCCTGAGCTTATTCCTGGTTTCTGTGTCTGAAACATGGCACAAAGGACTCATTTGATTTTGTATACCTGCCCAGATCTGACTCCAGTCTTTTACCTACCAGGTGACAGTAGATTAATTATTTAGAGGAAGTGTTTGTGAGGATGCCCTAGATGCTAATTCGTTTGACATTGTCACCTCCATGGGGAAATTTGATAGATAAAGAAAGCTTTGAAGATAACATGCGAGCTGCTTCTGATCCACCATCTCATTTATTTATTTATTTATTTATTTATTTATTTTCATTTCTAAAGTCCTTATACAGAGAGGATGTCCTTTTTTTTTTTTTTTAACTTTCCCATCAAAGGATGTTGATCTGAGGTACAGCTTAGAATCTTGAGGTTTACCAAAGTATCAAATGTGAACACTCTCTTTCGTAGATGTTATTCTACGTAACTACTCTCTGCTTCTTTTGCTTTTGTTCCTTGAAGCAGTCCCTTGTAGTAGTCAGAAATTACTTTTTCAATTTTCTCTTCAGCACCTCTAGTTAAGCCTGTTAGCCTTGTAAACATGTATGTCTTTTGTTAGTTCCTAAGTAAAGTGAACTAAAAACTTAGGTTCCAGAGAAAGGTCCCTTGGCGTAGTGGTCAGCTGTATTTGGTGGACCATTTCACTCTCTGAGAGTTCTTGCTGGAGCAATGGGAGACCACCTGACTCCGCCTTCTGTTCTCTCCTTATGAACTTACTCCTGGGCTTCCCTATTGGCCAATTTTCTGTTCTGTCCAATTCCTGACCTTGGCTGTGAAGCATCTTAGCTTTTGACTTTAGCTTTGACCTGAATACAGCCAGTAGTCACGTAATAGTACCAAAAAGATATCATTCAGGTGAAATTTCCCAGCTGCTGCTGAAAGCATGCAAAGGCAGCACCAATAAGTACCCAGTTTTTTTTTTTTTCTTTTCCTCCAGTGTATACGATAGTTAGGGACGAGAGGACCAGGAGGTCTAAAGAATACTATCAGGTTGTAAAGGGCTACTCATACAGAGC
>RJWJ010019883.1:0-29711 GCA_004363605.1 Indri indri | reverse complement strand
AGAAACAATTCAAAATAAATTATAAGTATCAATCATCTTGAAGTAAAGCAGACTGCAATTTGGGGGAAGTTAATGGAAACCAAAAACAGCTTAGGAATAGAAAATAAAAGGAAACACATTTTATATCCTCTACCTGTTCTGGCGCTTTTGATTTTGCTAGAAGACTTAAATTCACAGATTTTTCAACAGCGTGTCTCTCCAGTGGTTTGATTTGAGGAAGCTGCCAAAGGGAAAACACTGGATATTGAAAACATTCTTATTTCGTGTATATGTATGTGCGTACATACAAACACACATTTTTCCTTTAATAAAGAAAAAATACATAACACAAAGGCCAAAGTATTATCTAATCAGGTAGAAGAGAGAAGTGGCTTCTTACAGCATTATATAGAATTTAAATTGGGGGGATGGACATGCTTGAAGCTTTGACTTGGGTGGGGCAAAGGCAATATGTGTAACCTACGCATTTGTACCCCCATAATATTCTGAAGTAAAAAAAATGCTTACGTGCACATATGGAAATAACATTCATCGGAAATCAAGCAGGTGGGAGGGGGAGGAGGGGATGGGTAAATTCACACCTAATGGGTACAATGCACACTACCTGGGGGATGGACACACATAACTTTGACTCAAATGGTACAAAAGCAATTGATGTAACCAAAACATTTGTACCCCCGTAATATTCTGAAATAATAAATAAATAATTTATATAGAAAAAATAAAGCCAGAAGTTCTTAAATAGATAAATTGGGCATATGGATATTTTTCGCTATGGTATTACCAATTTTATTGAAGTATTGACCAGACCACTTATCTCAACTGTCCTTTTATAAAGACAAAGAGATAGACATTTGGTGGTTTTCCACAACAAGCTTCTTACAGAAGCAAAATCAAGCGAGTAATATACTACTTCTGTGCTCTGTAAGAGCACAATGGAAGTACTGGAGAAAATTGTCAGCTACATAAACACCAAATGTTTGGTATTATGATAGTATATGAAAATGTTAAACATGGAAGCTGGCTAATAAAATTGCAAATGGTTTAATTGTCCTAATTTTCTGTGTGTGTGTGTGTGTGTGTTTATCTGTAGATTCCAAATTTTCCACAGTGAGCACATAAATCATAACTCATTGAGTGAAACATTAGTTATCTCACATGTTGGAAAATCCTACCTTTTCCTATTATTCTTCCTTGAAAACCTCCTGAACAGCATAGACTTTGGTGATATTAGAATGAAATTCACAGAGCATGAAGCAAAGATGGACAAAGTCTCTATGACTTCTGGGCATTAAATGTCAATTAATCTGAATAAAATTTTAAAATAATAATCCTTCTGGCGAGACATGAGTTTCAATTAGATGATTGGGAGCATGAATTGGAGTGCATATTTGGTTTTGTTGAGACCCCAACTATAGCTCAAAAAGCCTTTAGTGCAAATCTAAATGTTTAGACTCAGCTTATCTGCAAAGTCTGAAGGAAATACATACGTACGTGTGTATGTCTACATATATGTGTGAGTATGTGTTAGGTTAAAAGAGCTGTCACAATGACGAAGTTTTCTGAGAGAGGCATACTTACTGGAATGGCCCATGCGACTGCCCAAATGCAAAAATATATAATTATCTTCATTTTCTTTAGGAATAATAATCAATGGCTGTTTAAAAAAAAGAACAGCACAAAATTACTTATAAAGCAAAAGATGATAACCACAGAAATATATTATTTTGATCTGTAAGCATTTGCCCTTCTCCTGGGCAGGGAGTATGTATCCAATGGGAGAAGAAGACTTACGATGTTCCAGAACATACCTGGTGTGGTTTGAACATATGGGGACGTCATCAGGCTCAGCACTGGTGTAGCTTCCTAGATTTTTTCTGCCTGCACCAATGCAGGGGAACAGCCATGTAGATACAAAGGACGTAGCCATAACTTTGTCCTTCTTGATGCTAATAACATCTCTCTCTTCTGTATAGTTTTAATCATGTACTAACTCATTCTGCTAAGGCTGTGCTTAAAAGTAAAGTGCTTGTAATGCTCCCCCCCAAATCTATAGAATTTGGCTGTACTAGACCTTAAGAGAAAGCAATTACTACCATGAGGAGGCCTAGGCTAGTGGAAAGAACTTGGGGTTTGAAGTCTGAGACCTGGGTTCAAATTTTACCTCTGCTGCTTGCTGTGTAAGCTTGAGAAATTTAAGTAGCTTTATGAAGCCTTTGTTCCCTTCATCTGGGATAATAACAATACCCGCAGCTCAGGATTATCCCAAGGTTTAGCACAAGAATGATCTCTGAGACTTCTCTGACTCCACTTCAAAGGGCGTTTGGTGTCTCTCTTCTGTTTCCACCCACTGGCTTCTACATACCTCACTAGTAGCACATTACACTGTTTTAAACTGCCTGTTTACTTACATGTCCCCTACCCTGCTGCAAGCTCCCAAGGCCCTGGAGAGTGTCTTGGTGATGGTTATATTCCCATGCAAAGTACAGAAAAAGACATGTTGTGAATGTTGTTAATAAATAAATATCTGTTAAGATATGCAATAGCTAGTGCTGTTTCAGGCATTTTACAATCTCCTAATAAATGATAGCAATTATTATGTGGGACTCCTAAAAACATCATCCTTCATCCCCGTTAGAATTCAAATTCAGCAACAGTCTAATACATATTTTTGATGAGTTGGAACAATGTGTAATCTATGTGAATCAAAAGTTTAAGTTTCTATATATTGCAAGTTGGTTTTCTTGATGTAATGATTTTATTGCCATAGAGAGGAAAATAAGAGTTTTACTCCTGTTTCATGAACTCCCACTGGATTTATAGATTATAATGCTGCATTGCAAAATGGCCTTGATTAAATATAATGGTAATAGTGGAAATATAATAAAAAAGGTCAGTGAATATCAACTGCCATAAGAATTATTGGCCTTCTCTTACAGGAGAAAGGACACAGTTCCAGAACTGCTGAGGGAAAAAAAAAATGCTTATTCTTGTAGCTGGTCAGTAGAAAGGCAAGAATAACTAGACTCCTTCAAAAATGCCATCGATTAAAATGAGGCCGAGGTGACCCCATGACAAGCATAATGCCAAGCTCTAGGGCGTAGATGTTGAAGGCCAGCCGTTTACTAAGCAGGGGTTAGATACTGTACTTTGTTCTCCTAAACCTCATTATTACATAGACTCTGCGGAAGGCCACCGTACACTGGGATTTGGAGGAGCCATGGAGTCCTGGAAAGCTACCCATATTGAAGGCCAGAGTTATGTGCATCTTGTTTCCAGGCTGCAATCCAGCAATCTGACCATGTTGCCTCTCTTTCAGCCCCACTCCAGAACGATGACATGTTGATACCTGTCACTGTTTGCCAGGGCAGGTAAATGGCTCGAAAGACTATATATAGCAAGGGCCTACGTGTTGTCTGAAGCGGAGGCTTCAGAATTAGGTGAACCTCCATCAGATTATTTCATTTTTCATAAATCTCACTTCTGTCACACATTAAATGAGATTTAGCAATTACCAAGTTAATTTGCACAAGTAAATAACAAAATAGTGAAAAGCAAAGCCTTGTTTGAAAGCCCAAGGTGGATTTTAAAAATGAGTTATCTTATTTTTTATCCGAACTAATCAAAGTGATCAGATAATTACCAAATTTCCACCTCTGTTTGCCAATTTTTCAGTAACATGTCTTTCTTTTTCCAAATCTATCCCTTACCACATAATTTTCCATTATCCTTTAAAACATGCTCTCCGTATGACAAGTCAAAAGGCAAGAAAAAGGTCCAATTACAAAGGGTTATTCACTTCTTAAAATCAACTTGGCTTCTCTGAAATTCAAAGTTCTTTCTAGAGAAATCAGTCAGTTCTGGGTAAAAAAGAATGTTCCGTCTTACCTTACAAGCCTTCAAAGGGACTTTGAAAATCCAGAATTTCTTAACTTTCTCTTTGAAGACTGAAAGTGGCTCACTGTCCTGGACTTTTGCATGACAATTTTGCACCTGCTGAAATTTAAACTCAGTTTGATAATTTTCTCAACCAATCACTGTTTAGGATCCCTGATGTGGGGTTATAAAGTGTCACCGTGTCTATGAAGCACATAATAACTTCCCCACTTGCTGATATGTATTTGCTCACTGAACCGTCCAGTTCCAAAGGGACTAGACTTACCTTCACTTAATTAAATAGCTTCTAGGAGGCTGCGTTGCTTCTTAAATATAGAGAATCAGGGTAACATATCCAAAAAGAGCCACTTAAACTCTGTCACCCTGACATTTCTTGTCTTGCTAAGGTTGGCAATCTAAGAAAACTCTAGGTTTCTTTGGTAAATATGACTGCCTATTTAAGACCCCTATCATTCCTGAGGTAGGCATTAAAGTTTCTGTGCTATAATTCGAGAAACTATCCACATGCAGCCGCCCTGACATCGCCTGAAGGATCTCTAACAATCTATAAATAGGAACCCCGTGAAATCTCTCTGATCTGACCTAAATAAACAGAGACACGAAGCTTAAAGATCTACCAGTTTAGCATTCGAACTAAATTTTAAAAATAGATATTCAAAATATAAAAAGGTGTAAAGCAGGTAGATGTTCAAAGGTGCATAAAGACAACAGATTGAGCTCTCAATCATCTCTGAGTTATCTGCATCAGCTACGAAATGCAAAATAGAAAATCAGGCCGTTTTTCTAACAGAAAATTTGGTACCTGAACTCCTGATTCTCTTGAACCCTGGGTGTACTACAACGTAGGTAATCAAATCCCTAAACCATCTCTCCAATTTATCAGGTAAAAAACTTGACAGTCTCTGTCTCTTCATGCACTTGTTTAGAATTTTCAGGCATATGCGAATGTTTTTATGTTACAATATTTAAGAGTGTGAAACACACAAGACCACTAATATTACATCACTGTGCAACAGCGATATCTCCAGAATTTATATAAAGGGAGAGAGATAAATAGTATTTATATACAGTATAAAGCTGCATATGTAGAGAAAGCAGTAAGGTTGAAAAGGGAGCGAAGGGAATTGAAAGGAGACTTGCCTTGATGCTGTGTTTTTGTAGCAAGCACTTTGATTTTAATTATACAGCATATTTATTTGGGCAGCTTAAAAGTGCCTTACGCATTTTAAGAAGGCCCACGTCTCTCCCAGGAGTAACACCTTCACCCACACACACACTCGCCAGCGGTAGTTGGTGAACTGAACCTACTTTTCTTTACCTTAATTTGAATTAACATTGGTTACAGTCAGAGATTTCAGTAGCCCCCTCTTAATGATTGATGGACAGAAAACCAGTATGGACATACATGATTTAAACAGAAGTTTCAACCAACTTGATCTATCTGACATTAACAGGACACTTCATCCATCAATGGTGAATAAGCATTCTTTTCAAGTGTGTGTGGACCATTGACCAAGATAGAACATATCCTGAGCCAAAAATAAATCTCAATAAATGTAAAAGGATTCAAGTCATACAAACTATGTTTACCAACCACAGTAGAATTCAATCAGAAATCAACAACAAAAAGAACTCCGGAAAACCCCAAATATTTGGAAGTTAAATAGCATACTTCTAAAGGGTCAATGGGTGAAAGAAGAAACCAAAAGGGAAATTTGAAATATGTGGAATTGGGTGAAAATGAAAATACAGCATATCAGAATTTGCTGGACGTCCCTAAAGCAGTACTTAGGATAAAATGTAGAGCACTAAATGACAATATATGAAAATAAAAAGGTTTCAAAACAATGACCTCAGCTTTCACCTTAAGAAACTGTCGCAGGATCTAAGTAATTCCCTATGCTGGGAATCACTTGCAATCTAAGTGGGTCCTTGGCTTCTCACAAGGAACGATTCAGGAGCAAGGCGACAGTGTAAAGTGAGAGCGAGTTTTATACAAAAAACAGAGAAAATACACTCCACGAACAGAGTAGAGGCTAGTTGTCCCTGTGGAGGAGAACCAGCCCCATGGTTCCTTTAGCCCCTCTATTTAAGCAACATCTTAATTATAGGCTTAACGAGGGAAAGGGGTGGTGTTTTCCTGGCATTAGCCTGACACCCTCCTTTGGACTAAATATGATCAGACTGAAAGTGTCATGGCGTCAGGTGCATGATGAGAATAGGAGGTTTCCTTGGAAACTTCTACGGTAACAAGGGTATAATGAAGCTGTAAGGTCAAGTAGTGGTTGATTCCTCTGCCATCTTGGTTCTAACCAGTCGGAACTTGTCCAGGTCCCCGTCTTGTTTTGATCAGGGTAGTTCAAAACCTCCTGACGTGCAATCTGTTTTGATCAAGATAGTTTGAGACTTTGTTTCAAGACTTCCTGAGTCGGTCAAGCAATGCCTGCTAGTTCCCTATCTCAAAACTACAAAAAGATGGAAAAATTAAATTCAAAGTAAGTAGAAGAAAGGAAATAATAAGGTCACAACTGAAATTAATTAAATAGAAAACAGAAAAACAATAGAGAAAACCAATGAAACCAAAAGCTGATTCTTTGAAAAACTCGATAAAATTTAGAAGACTCTAACTAGACTAATCAGGGAAATAAAAGAGAAGACAAATTGGCGATACAGGGAATGAGAGAAATGACAACACCACAGACTTTACAGACATTCTATGAAGATTCTATAAAGGATAATAAGGGAATACTACGAGCAACTGTATTCTAACAAATTAACAACTTAGATGAAATGGATAGATTATTTAAACCATCAAAGCTCAGTCAAGAAACAACTGTCGAAACTAAGGCAAGGATAGCAATAGCAGCATAGCCATGGAGAGGACGGTCCAACTCAAATTATTTGAGGTTGGCACAGTATTTCTTCACAAACCAGCAGAAGACATTTGAGTAGCGGTTCTCTGTGCAAAGGCAGATTTACAACGTCCCTGCTGGGCATCTTTTACTGGTGGAAGTTTAAAAGGCAAAAATCTTCAATTGCCCAATAGCGGAATAATGCCAGTGACTTAGAAAACAAATGCAGTATTAATTTGGGGGGTAAGATTGACACTTAAATGCATGGACTTTGAGTAAAGCAGGTTGTCCTCCAATCAGCTGAAGGCCTGAATAGAACAAAAGCCTGGACTCACCCAGGCAAAGAGGAATCCTCCAACAGACAGCCTTGGACCTGGACCACAACATTGGCTCTTTCCTGGATCTCCAGGGCACCCACCCACCGTGCAGATTTTGTAATTGTCACCCACACTAATCAAATGAGGCAATTCCTTAAATAAACTCCTCTCTGTATATAGACATCTCCTATTGGTTCTATTTCTAGGTTCCATAGTCCAGGTTCAGGAGAACCTAGACTAATATATTCACCAAGGCCAAGTCTTTTGCTTGTCACAAATTTCCTTAGGATTGTTGGCAAAGTGATATCTTTTACATTAGACCGTAAAACTTTGACAAGTTATTTTATTCAATATTATACCTAAACTACCAGTGTTTGGTGAAAACAAAAGTTTAATGGCTCCCATTCTTGCTCTCCTAGTGGGTGTCGAGCCTCCTAACAGACTCATGGGTCTGACCTCCACCCCTGATTTCCTGCACAGATGCCAGAAAAGTCTTTCTAAAATGCAAATCTAATCACGTCACTACTTTGATTCAAACTTCAGTGGCTCTTTAGT
Organism: Indri indri; assembly: GCA_004363605.1. Classification (NCBI taxonomy): domain Eukaryota; kingdom Metazoa; phylum Chordata; class Mammalia; order Primates; family Indriidae; genus Indri; species Indri indri. Next base: position 22,090 of record RJWJ010019883.1, on the reverse strand, counting down.
CTGGCTTTGAACTTCTCAAAAGATCCAGCTCAGCCTCAGTCCCCTCTGCGAACCTGTGAGACCCTGGAGCACAACCTGGGCTGAGATGGCAGGGAAGCCGGCCCGAGACACGGCTGGGACCTGCTTGCCAGGTGTCCTGTATACCCAAGGTGTGCCCTATATTGAATGACTTTGTCTTGAATCCTATATTGACTTTGTCGGGATGCTCTAAATGTCTTGTATTCAGGTTTTTTTCCAATAATTACAAAAAGTTGGCAGTTTGTGTTAGTTTTCTGTCACACTAATTGGTGCTTAAATCTTTTAAATGGCCACCCTAGCTGAAAATCATACCGAAACAAATAAAAATCTGGACAATCCCTTATGATTCTTCTTACAGATGTGGCCGAGGGAAGACCGAAAGTGGGATGGTGGGAGACTGAGAATTAAAATACTTATTTTTCATATGCAAAAGAGGAACTCATGAACAGGTAACCACCTCTAAGTAGCAATAACAGATCAACGCACAGATTCTGAAAACCAGCCAATCAGCGACAACCTCTCTCCCGTAATTGTTTCTGAGTCAGCAAATCAATGGCCAGGGCTCCTGAAAGTCAGCCAATCATGACCCCACCTCCAAACAGCCAATCAGTAAACGTCGCACAGTAGTTACCACACTGACACATCTGAAAGCCAGTCGATCCCTGAACACCAGCTTCCCCAAACAATAATTTGGAAAGACTTCCCCTTAGGCAAAGGGGAAGTTCATCTTTTTAACATCAGAGATTGAGTTCAATTTATTGACAGTTTGCAACTCTTTCTATAGTTGAGCCCTTTTATGATCAGTTATGAGTTCCAACCTGTGAGTGACACGCTATTGCCATTGTAAGGTTATTATCAATCTTTTCAATTCTGCTCTTTGTCAATTTTAATTTGTATATATTTGAACCCCCAAATGCCAAAATGCAAGCGTAAATTTTGTGATAAATTTTCTGGAGAGTAGACATTTATTAAATGAGGAAAAAGTCCTCTGAAAGGTCTTTGTGCAATTTCTAATTGTTCATTTAGTGTAAAAAATGGTGGGAAGTTGTATATAAACCAGCCTATACTAACTAACATAAGAGATAGGTGATTTCCTCAACTAGTACCAAAAATATGATAAAGTAATACATTTTTAAGAGAAATTCAGTAAAGGAAGATAAAATAATCACAGCAGAAGTTGTGATGGTCTTTATCTTAGTCTGTTCAGGCTGCTATAACAAAATATCATAAACTGGGTGACTTATGAACAACAAAAATTTATTTCTTTCAATTCTATAGGCTGGGAAGTCCAAGATCAAGGCACCAGGTAGATTCGGTGCCTGGTGAGGGCCCACTTCCTCATAGGTGGCACCTTCTTGCTGAGTCCTCACATGGAGGAAGGGGCAATCCAGCTCCTTCAGGGCTCTTTTTAAAAGGGTAGAGCTCTCATGACCTAATCACCTCCTAAAGGCACCATCATTCGACACTACTGCATTGGGGATTAGGTTTCGGCCTATGAATTAGGAAGTAGAGCGTATATATTCAGAACACAGCCACCTTTTACACTGGATATCATCAGTCTTTCAACTCAAAGGAAGGTTTGAATATGCTGCTACCAGAAGTATTTTCTGATTCTAAAATGACAAGCAATTATCAAGTGCCAGGATAAAACACAGTGTAATAATTTTAAAGAATATAATAGTTCCATTTACTCTTACAGAGTAATCGAAGACCTAATGCCTTATGTTTTTACTACCTAGCTAAAGATGCAAGTGATGATAACGTGGAAAACATATTCCCTTTGCTTATGCAACATTTTTCTTAAGAAAAAGGGTTACTTACAAGGTTATTGCGAATAAAATCTCTCCCAGATAAGACTTGAAAAATAAAAGCAAATTTTGCAGAGGCTCTATGATTTATTGAGCTGGGAAGTAATGGGAAGAATTGTACTTCTTTTGGTGACAATAATATGAGTATAAATTTTGATGGGTATTTGCATGAAAGTGCAGACAATGTTTATTCAAAGTTGAAGCAAAACATGAACGGAAGGCGTTGACAGTCCTGTCGTATTCCTGTCATTAGATGCTCAAACAGCCTATAATTTTCTTGCTATTGATGTTAAAGTCATTGTCATGAAATTTGTCTCCTATCTGAGCATTTATACTATTCAAACTAAGCTATTAAAATATTTTTATGATTTTGTTGGCATTCGGCAGTCTTTAATTCTCTTGCATTTGAAAGCCCAGTGTCTCTGGGGCCTCTGCTGGCAGGCAGGACCTCAAGCCAGCTGAGCTCCCCCTCCACTGTGATGTGGGCCAAGAGGTTCCCTGCCCAGGATCACAGCCTGAGCTGGGAGCGTAGCCCTCCCGTGGGAAAAGGGTGTCCCTCGAGCACGCCGCATCTAGGACCCACTCTCCACTCTGATCTGCCTCTGAACGCACACACATCTCAGTAGACTAATTCACAAATATCCCTTTTGTGCCCCTGGGCAATGCTGTCGAGACCTGGGTGTACACAATCTGGCCTGCAGGCCTGTCCCCCAGGCTCCAGAGATCAATCCCTGACCATGCCCGGGAGAAGAATGCTGGTTCCAAGTCACCCATGGGGTGCCCAAGCTGGATCAATGTCTCTCTGCCTCAGGGTTTGCCCCGCTCTGCTGGAGTCACGAGGCAAGCAGCACCAGGAAGGGCCAATGGGTAGGGAGTTCATAGTCCGAGCACCCTTGAGTCCACTGCGGGGCCCCGAAAGGAAAGGACTCATTCCCTGCAGATGCCTCTGGGTGGTGGCTAAATTGTCTCTCTCAGCAGCCCCGAGCAGGGGAAGGGAATGGTAGAATGAAACAATATGGCGCCCACTGATCAGCTGTGGTCTGTGGGGTAGGAGGTGTCCCAAGGGAGCTGGGAGCCTGGTGCCCTGTCCCCAAGAGGCTCTCCACTCACTGGTGGCAGCAGTCCCTGGGCTGGTGTTGGCAGGTCTTTCCAGCAGCTTGGGAGCCCACCAGCAGTCCGAGTTGCAAGGGAAGGAAAGTTTAACCACTCCACCTGCCTTTCTCGCCGGTCTCCAAGCCTCTTGGGGTTTAGTCTCTGCCCATGCCTTTCTCCTTGCAGTTCTGCTCTGCAAACTTTTCCCATAGAGCCTCCTGTAGGTTCAGGCACCCTTCCTTCCAACCCTCATCTGATCTATGTTTGTCTGCCTGTTTGTTTTTTTCACTTTCATCTAAAAATTCTCCTTCTTGCAGAGACGCTCTGGCTGGAGGTGTCTCTCGTCCACCATCTCACCTCCTGCTCCCCTCGGTATATCTTACAATACCTCGAATTAGCAATTTTCATTATGTGGCCCCTAGGTATCTGAATCCCCTTGGTTCATACCATTAAATCTAAATTTGTTAAAAATATATACCTTAGGGAACCACCTCTGACCCGTTAAATCAGAATCTATCCTGGTGGAGCCCAGGAATCTGCATTTTAAGATGCTTCCTAGATTACTCTTATGTGCACTAATATTTGAGTGCCACCGCTCAAAAGGAAGAACTGAAATATCTCCCACTCGAAAGCTGAATCTGCCTCTGATTACAAAATAAGCTCAGATCTGAGAGCCAATTTCAATCATCTTTTCTAAATGAGAAAAGCCAAGCATAGAAAATTCTAGGATTTAAATTGTCATAATGTTGGCTAAAACAGATGATGACAGAGCCAAGATAATCAAGGCCAGAAAAAGAAGAAAGCAGGATAAGCTTTACTTGGACACCAAAACTCCTTAAAATTTTATTTTTGGGGCGTGTGCATGTATGTATGTAAATCTCATCTCTACCACTTCCTTTCTCGATACGTTTTCTAATTCAACCCTCCTCTGCCCTTCTGAGCACCTGCTAAACAACACCGGCCCGCCAGCCTAGCCTTTATGGGAGTGTGAAACCGTATAATAGCATCCTCATCACAGGCTGCTGGGAACATCCAACAATAACACGTATCAAGTGTTTAACCCAGTTCCTGACACCCAGAAGGCTAAATCAATGCCAAGAATTATCAAAATCTAACACAACCCTTGGCAGATCCATGATATTTCTGGGCTCTAAAAGTTATCCCATGACAGGCCAGGAAATTGAAGACCTCAATATATGTCATTATCTAAGGAAGATTGTGCACAGATAACACAGCAGGTCCCAATGGGTCCATCACAGCATCCACCAGGAAAGGAGTTAGGAATGCCAGGCCACCCAAGCTCACCCTGTCCCATGGAGCATTGCCAAGGTAAATGACACAGAGCCCAACTTTACCGCTACTACCACCCAACACACCCACTCAGGGAAGGTTTTAAGCCAAATGTAAATCAGTGGATAACTTGCCTACATTTTCCTCTTATAGAAACGGCTGTGGAGTCTCCTCAAACAACAAACCGCCCATCAGTTCCGAAAATGACAGGGTTCGATTTTAAAGGGTCTATCTGCCCTCTCACAGGGATGTGGTCAGGAAGAGAGAGAAAACAAAAATGGGGGGGAAGGGACCTAAAACGCCCTATGGCCCAGGAAGAATCTGCTGTAATGTTTTGCATGTGCTATTATGAATTTGAAAAAGCAAAGGCTAACCAAGACGACATCCCCTTTAATTTTGTCATGCAAGCTCTGAGCAAAGCTAAAAAGAGGACTATAGGATAGCATTGAAAAGAAGAGTTCTTCCAAAATACTAGTGGAAGGGGGACCGTAAAGGGAAATAGCATGTTGTGTTTCTCAAACTGTGGATCACAACCCATTAACAAATCATAAAATCAATCTTGATTTATTTTTTTAAATAGACTAGAACTAAAGAATAGAATAGAATAGAATAGAACATCACACAGAGTAAGGATGTTTGTAAAAGATTTGTTTGCATGTATATTTGAATCACAATATAATACTTATTTTTTTACAGTGGATTATAGTGGGAAAAGTTTGAACACTGGTATAGTGGAGAGCTAACTGCTCTGGAAGCACAGGTATTTTGAATCCAAGCTCTATCACTCGTTAGATTTATGACTTGCTGGAAGCTTCAGTTTCCTTAAAGATAAAATGGAAATAATACCTATAAGAATTCCTGGGAAGTAAAATGGGTTCGTGGATATAAACCCACTTAGTACAGTGTCTGCCGCAATACAGCCACCTAACAAATGCCAGTTCCTCCTCCGTTCCACTTAAGGTATCGTGTATACAAAGATTCAGGTACCACAACAAAAGTCATCTAATTTCCCTCTGCCTTGTTTCCTCATTTTGAAAGAAAAGGGTTCAACCAGACAATCTAGAGCTTTGACTACTCTAAAATTGTCTAATTTAATTTAAATGGTCATTCTATAAACGCATCAGAGATATTATCATCAAAACATATTGCCAATCCCCCAAGTGACAAATAGATTTTTTTTTAAATTAAACTTTCTGTTTTGAGATCGTTGTAGATTCACTTGCAGTTGTGAGAAATAATACAAAAAGATCCCGTGTACCCTTACCCAGTTCCCCGCAATGATGACATCTCAAAAAAACTGTCGTACAGTACAGTATCTCAACCAGGATATTGACTCCGCTACGATCCACCAATCTCATTCAGACTTAGGTTTCTTTATAGGCGCCAACCGTGGTTGGTCAGTAATGGCTGATTGGTGTACGAGCTTGCAGGCTGCTTCGAGTCCTGCTTTAGAGGAAACAAATGTTTCAAGCAATTAGCGATGTCTGCCACCAGCCCATGACTGGGAGCAAAGTGACAGGTTTGCTACAAAGGTGCCGACTCTGAACTAAGTGAACAAAATGTTCTCAGATTTAAATTGAACATTTAAAGCAGATGCTTAGCAAAGTGTAATTTCCCTCTTTCTATATATTACGAATACTTTAACATACCAAGACCCAAAGAAAGGGCACAAAGTTCTCTCTCTTATAAGGAGATATGTGAGCATCTCCAATGTGTATTTAGGTAGATAACCTGCTCTCAGTGGAGAGAACAAGCCTTGATGTAATCAACTGAAATTATTTTGGATACCTTTGAAGTATTTTCACGTTGAGTGCCTGAATCGTTGTTGTGTGTTAAAGGACAGAGGCAAATTTAAAGAGGGGCTGCTGTTTGCTACGTTTTTTTCTACCAACTGTATGTGAAATCATTAGATGCGTCAATTTAACTGAAAGACAAATGAAAGAATTTTGACAGAATAATCGATTTAAATGCATTTTTTCCTTCAAAAGCCTCTTTATAAGTAGGCTTAACTATAAGGTAGTGTTTATAGGAGCTGTTGCTTTCAGGAGACACATTTTATATCGGACTTTCTAATAGTTGCTTTTTAATGTCTGAGGTTTATTGTTGAAGAAGGCAGTTTGGTATAGTGAAAATGGCGGAGGACTTTGACTATTTCTGCCTCTTGGTTTTGCAATTCGCCGTCTTAAATTAAAAGAACTATCCATATAAAGTACTTAATTCGGTGCCTGGCACATAGTAAGTCTTAGATAAATGTTAGCAGCTATGGCAATGATGAATCTTAGCTTTGTATTAATATAGTTTAGGAAGCCATTCAATCTTTCTGAACCTCAGTCATCTCATTTGCAAAGGGGGGGTGGATAACATACCCACTCCACAGGGTTATCGTGAGAATCAAACAAGATTATGGTTGTTAAAATACCCCGTAAACAGAAAAGAATGGTAGGCATGTCCGTTAATTACTGATATTGATTGTATTTTTTCGCCTCTTGCTGCAGAATAGGTAATTCCGCATCAGTGTCCTGGGGTCTAGTTCTGACGTGGTTCACAAGGTGGACCCTGCTGAGTGCAAACCCACAGTAGTATTAATATTTTCCGGAACACTCACTCCGTGTCTCCTCCTCCAACCCTCAGCTCCTGCTACTACTGCTTCTGCTACCACCCCCAGAGTTTCTGCGAATCGTCCCGCTCTGTTAGGACCACAGCCCTCTTCTGTTCTGGTCGGGGGAGAGGATAGTGATAGCAGCAGGCTGGCAGAGAGAGGAGATGTGGGCACCCACTCCGTGGACAGGGGAAATCACAGCAAATTGGCATGTGCACACACAGAACATTTAGAGGAGACTGGACCACACCAAAGAAGATATCCTGCAAAGTTAAGTTATTTCTATCTACAATTAAAACTGCCAAAGTTAGAAAACATAAATCAATATCTCAGTGACGCAGGTAGTCAAGGAAGGTATGATTTTACACGAACTAAGCTAATTCTTAGACCTCTTTTTTCTGTAGAGGGTATCCTGTCTCTGATGTCCAAGGGATTTCTGTGGGAGACGCAGATGAGCTAAGGATCAGTCTCTGCAAGAGAAAGCTGGCTAAATTTGGGAGACCTGGCTCTTTGCTCAATCATAGGGGAGATTTACCATTCTTGTTGGTTTTTCAGGGGCATAATTATGTCTGTATTTTGTCTAAATTGATGACTGCTGGATTTGAGGGCCCGGAAGCTATTCCACCGTCATCTGCAAAGTTTGAAGATACGTGATCATGGCACAAACATGCCCCAGTTGCAAATCAGGACGGGATTGATTCACTCTTTGGAAATGTCGATGTTGTTTTCAGCAGGTCTGTCTTCCATCATTATCTAAAATCATGTCAGGGGACAAAAATAGTAAAAGGATGCAGATTGTGGTACAAACTTTGACTTCATCAGCGCAACATAGCATTGCATTTCTAAAATGATTCTGACTTGCAGTATAAAATCTATAAAGGAGAGTTTTAAACAGTCACACAAAAAATAGAAAAGAACATTCTTTATAAATAATTTTAAAACCTTAAGTTCAAATTACATATTTTAATAACAAAAAATAGCTTTATAAAACATGGGAAAACAAATTTCTCTGTACTGTAGTGAAATCGAAGCAGTTTTTAAGGTATGACCAGAATTCTTGATTAGACACTGTCAAGAAGAAAAGATTAAAACAGAGTTTCGGTGACATTATCCAGGGTAAAAGTCAAGGATACTCAGGGACCCTACCCAATAGGCCACTTCATTCAACGGCTTGGGATACATTTTGCAGAAAATTTAAGCAGGGCTTCATTCATTCAGATGTTCTTCTCCCCAGACTCTGAGACATTGTTTCTTTCATGGATGAGGCAGACCACCAATGCCATTAGCCTGCAGACTCTCTCTTGTGGATCTGTCATGATAGGAAGACTCGAATCTCCATCAAATGCTTGCCCAGACACTTGTCTATATCTGTAGCCTGTCTCCTGAGGAAGGGGCATTTCTGCTGTGTCCGCTGACATGGACAAGAAAACTGTCCAGATCCCTAATTTTCTTAAGAATTATTTTTACCTTTGCTCCTTCTTCCTTGATAACTAAATGGTATATCTTTAATCAATGACACACAGTAGCTATATTTCAAACCCTGGACAGAAACCTTGATTTAGCAATGACTGTGACCAGGTACCTGCTTAATGTCTGGTTGAGGAAGTATCCAGAGAAAGTCTGAGGAGCATGTTGGATTTCCAGGCCACCATGTTGTTTTACCCTTCATGAACTGGAGAAAATAACCCTAACTGATAATAATAGCTAGACTTTATTGAGAGGTTAATGGGTGCTACACACTAAGAGCTTTACATGGATTAACATTTAATTCTCACAACAATCCCCTGAGATCATCATTATTTTTATCCTTGTTTCACAAAGGAGGAAACTGAGGTACAGGGAGGTTAAGTGCCTTGCCCAGGACCTGATCCAGCAGGTAACAGAGTCAAGATGCAAACCCAGACAGAATGGGTTAGAAAACTTCAAGTATACCAAGCACCGAGATCTTGGTTTCTAAATACTACTCTCCTCTGAAAGGCATCAGAGCTTCTTGGAGAACACCGCTTTGCCCAGAAGAGAACATTGGCTGATTTAAGGACTAATGCACACAAAATACAAGATGAGCCTAGAATATCTTTTTACATCAGAAAGACTGCAAATACTCCAATAAATAATGACGGGAACGTGTCAAAGAGGCACAAGAACCAACTCGAAGGGGCTCCCGCTGGCCAAATTGGGAATAATTTGGACATCGAAATAAATAATGGTCTTAACAAAGTAACGCATGATAAAATAGATATCCATGCGTCCATACTGATATAATAAGTAAATAAAGGAATAAATAAATAAATGGAGTAGAAGAGAAAGTTTTTCCTTACAGAATGCCAACTATTAAGTGTAGAAAACAGAGAACAATCATTTGCAACCATTACAGAGGAGGTTGATGGAAACAGAAGCTATCAATGGTTGCCACAGCTAGGGGGTGGAGATTGAATGAGGTACAGAGTATTGGCACCATATCAGAATAACACCCCTCAGACATACCCCAAATACTAATCAATTACAGAGGGAAAATTGCGACTCTAAAGTGGAGAATTCTGGCAGAGAGCAACATGAGCAAGCGATCGATATTCCTAGCACCAGCAGTAGGATGGGTGAACACCATGAAGGCATCCCTGCCAACAGTGCATGACTTGAGTCTAGTCACGAGAAAGCATCAGATGGACCAAAGCTGAAGATCATCCTACAGAGTGTCAGGCTTCTGCTTTAGAAAACCGCCAAGCATATGGAAGGCAGATAAAGAGCGGGAACTATTTCAAATTGAAGGTGTCTTAACAGACAAGACAGCTGAATGCAACACATTTTCCTGGATAGGATCCTAGATCAAAAAGGAAAAAAGAGAAATATCCCTTCCCAAAAGGGATATTTGGGAAGATCTGATGGAATCTTTGGATGAGATGGTTGTGTCGTACCAATGTTGGTTGACGTGTTTATTTGGAGAGCTATAGGCTGTTTTTATGTGAGTGTCATTACATTTAGGAAATACACACTGCTATCTAGGGATGCTGGGCCATCTCTTCTGAAACTTATTGTCCTAAGGTTCAGAAACAGACTAATGACAATGGAGTGTGGGTGATAAAGCAAATGCAGTAAAATGTTAATATTCGAGGAATCTGGGTGAAAGGGATATAGCAGCTCTTTTATCTGTTCTGGCAACTGTTCTGTAAGTATGAAATTGTTTCAAAATAGATTATGTAAAATTTCTCAAAATAAGTATCTTCATTGTATTGATAGAATGTTAAAACAATTTGATGGAAAGCAAAAAATTCAGGGAGGGACGTTGCCACCCAGCACTACGTTAACAAACGTTCCTCTGCTGAACTGATCAGCAGTGCATAGATGCGGACTCCGTGGCACAGAACGTAACAGCAGGTTAGATTTAGTTTTCTGTGTTTACCTTTTAACATAAAGCTCTAACTTTGAGTCAAATGGTGTGTCTAGTTTTGAAAGAAAATGTGAAAATTATAATTATCTGTCTATGAAAACACTGTTTTTCTATGAAAATACTATTTTTATAGGAAGCAGTTTATGTGATGCCATCTTAAAACATATAAACTAGTGGCATAGAACACAAGAAAGACCCTTTTGTAACGAGTCATTGTGAAGTTCAGACATAACAAGTGAAACCACTGTCAAAACACACGATGTGAACCTGCCCTTTCTTCTGACGTTGTTGGCTTTTCTTACATACAGTGGCCTCCTCAGAGGATCTGCCTTTCTCGATTTCATTTGCTTATGATGTTGCAGTGGTTAGACTATGCTTCATTCTGGTTTCATTCATTCATTCATTAATTCATCCTTTCATTCAGCAAGAAATTAGCAAATTGCTAATATGTTCTGAAGGGGTTAAAAATATACCACCTCGAAATATGCCACTGTGGCATATTTAAGTTAAAGACACTTAAAAAACAGCAGGTGTAAGATCCTTCTGCCTTACATGCTATTTCTGAAGAACAAGAGATGAAATTCCCATGTGAAAAATGTCCTCCCTATTCTACAAAAAGACAACATTCTTATCATCAAGAATGGAAAGTTGAGGCCAAGGGAGTCTATACAAAACAAACCTTGCTACACTAATCCTTATTTTCCCGGCCACTTCTCTACCCAACAGACTACCTGAGCCAGGAGTTCAAGACCAGCCCAAGCAACATAGTGAGACTTCGTCTTTACAATAAATAAATAAATAAGTAAATAAAAATATATGTGTCGAAGTCCTACGAAGTGACTATATTTGGAGAAAAACTCTTTAAAGAGGTAATTAAGTTAAAGTGGGGCCATTAAGAGGGCCCTGATCCAGTATGACTGGTGTCTTCCAAGGAGTGGAGATTAGGAAACAAATAACACAGCCATGTGAGGTCACAATAAGAAGGTGGCCATCTGTCAGCCAAAGAGAGGGGCCTTAGAAGAAGCCAAACCTGCCAACACCTTGATCTGAGACTTCTAGAGTCCAGAATGCTGTGAAAATAAATTTCTGCCGTATAAGCCATCCAGTCTGTAATGTTTTGTTATAGCAGCCCTAACAAGCTAATTCAGACAATGATCCAAAAAAATTTACTCTACATTTCCAATAACAAGTCATGACACTGGGAGAAATTTCTCCAACTGTCATCAATAAAAAATAAACTTCAGCCAACCATACTAAAGGAAAGTCCAAATAGTCGTTCTATTCTCTCTAAATATAAATCAAATTAGTATGAATCTAATAAATGTGAAATAGTGTTAAAGAGCTATGCAGGAAACTAATTATTAATAATAAAAATATTATTTCATGAATTTTTATGTTTGTGGGATTTGTCAGCTTTCTAAAATTGGTAATTAATTTGTTGTGGTTTATTTTCTCATCTACGAAAATATGTCTCTTCTTACCTGATTTTGTATCATTTTTCTTAAAAAGAACTCCAAAATTATTAATATACAAGCTTCGGGCCCCACAAAACCCAGATCCATGCCTGCACTTAGCTCATCTCCCTTCTCGGGGACAGAGGAGCCTGCTGTTTTTGTCACTCCCCCAGTCCAACTGTACTCCCAAATCTATCGAATGAAAGGTTTCAGAAACTTTCCTTATGACTCCCTGAATATTCTGATCTCATAGGTCGTATGTGAGACCTGTACTACCAAAAAGTTCCACAAGGAATTCTCACATTTGGCCTGGGTTGAAAGCCACCATCCCCCATCCAGAAATGCCACATTTCAAAGGGTGGGTCTTCACTCGTGATGAGTCATGACATCAATTCAGTGGACCCCAATCGGCATTGTTTCAATAGGGTGGAATACGTTACCACGCATCACAAGGTTGGTGTTTTTGTCAAGCTTTTTTTTCAGTATCGACAATGTATACAACATACACATTGCCTTGCGGGACCCGATTCTTTCTTGCTTTTTTTTTCAGAATATTATGGGGATATAAACATTTTGGTTACATGTGATGCCTTTGCCTCGCCTAAGCCAGGGCTACAAGTGTGCCCTTCCCCCATACAGTGCGCTCTGCATGCATTAGTTGTGAGTTTACCCTCCCATCCACCCACCTGACCAGCACCCAGTGAATATTACTACCATGTGAGCACCTTAGTGTTGGTCAGTTAGTACCAATTTGATGGTGAGTACATGTGGTGCTTGTTTTTCCATTCTTGTGATACCTCACTTTGAAGGATGGGCTCCAGCTCTATCCAGGATAATACAAGAGGTGCTAGATCACCACTGTTTTTTGTAGTTGAGTAGTACTCCATGGTATCCATAGACCACATTTTATTAATGCACTCATGTATTGATGGGCAGTTAGAGGGACCCAATTCTGAATCCCATGGTCATTAGAAGCGTCACAGCATCAACATCAAGGATATTAAATACCCTAAAACTGTTTGAAGTCAAAAAAGAATGACCTGGTGTTAAATAATTGTGAACAGTCTACCCGGACTTATGCCCTAAAGACAATATTTTTATAGGAGTTGAGGAAAAAACTTCAAAACAGAGGAATCATGAGCTCTGAAGAGATGGTGACTGGTGTGTGTGGGTGTGGCGTGTGGGGGTGTGTGTGTTCGTGTGCTCAAATCCTGGAAATGCTAAAATAGTTGTGGAAAGAGGAAATGTAACTCAAGATGTGAAAAAAAAAAAACATGTATATATATATATATATAGTTTTACCATGAAACATAGTGGGGAAAGGAAATAGGAGTTTGGAAAAGTTTCCTCCATGCAAGCACAAGCTTCTGTCTGTGTACTTTAGAAGGAAATAATGACCACAGACGAGGGAATGTGGTACGAAAGCAAACCGTGTGACCATTTGTAGGGTGCGAAGCAAGTTCTTTCTACTCAAAATAAAATGCTTAAGTTATGCTGTCTGGCGAAGCCCACTGAGAGTTTGTAATGTGCTTGTACCTAGATATCTTTGTTTCCAGAAGCTCCTAAAAATAAAAGGACATATTCTATGTGGCAGTTAGATTTAGTCATCAACTAAGCCTGGACCGTTTTCAGTAAGAACCCGTTGCATTTTAATTTGGGCAGAAATGAATCATCTTTTCTTCTGGCATTCATGAGCTGATAATCTTGAACTTGGAAGACCTTGAAAATTCAAGGTAGCAAGTTTTTCAAAGCGTTTTAAAAGAAACTTTAAAATGATGGGTCAATAAGCACTTCTACACTTTTCTGTGAGTCAGCTCTAGTTTCTTTACCGTTGGGTGATATTAAAACGTCATTATATTGCATTGGTATCTACTGGAGATAGTATTACAAATGAATTAAAGCCACGAGCTCAGGAGACTGCCTGCTTGAGTGACAGTCCAGCACTGTACTTACCAGCTCCATGAACCAGAGCCTCAGTTTCTCCATTTTCATGCGGGGATACTAATGAGTGTAACTCATGGGGATATGATGGGGTTTGAAAGAGAAGGGGAAAGAGACCCCAATAAAATCCCAGAAGTGACCTGAAGAGAAAGTCTTGTGAGAAATCTCCCGTAGGAGCTCGGAAAAGAGACGTCTTCGTTCCATTTTAAGTTGTTTCCTATCCTTTGCTCTAGGGTTAGTAACCTCCACTATCCAAAGCCTGCAGTAATATTCTGCTACATAGATAAAACAAATGAACGTAATAAAAGTCTTTGCATTCATCCAATCACTCATTCATTGCACACTTATTTAGTGGGTTCCTACTGCGTGGGGTACAACGCTAGGGATATAGCAAGAAACAAAACAGACCAAGTCTCTGTCCTCATGGACAGAGGATGCCAAATGCTAGGCCAAAGTGAAGCTGTGTAAAGGAGACAGGGAGAGCCCAGAGCGGAGGTGATTTATACTGGTGGGATTTGGGGTGAATGCAGAGAAAACAAGTGCAGGGATGGACCCGTACAGTGGGGTGAGGACCCAGAAAAGGAGACAGTGAATGGGAATTCTGAATTCTAAAAAAGCAGGAATTTGGCATCTAGGAAAACATGAGCAGTGATAAGTGTCTAGAACCAATGTCCCCTTTACAGCAAACCATAACACCATTTGAGAAGGCTCTAGATTTCTCACCGTATGAAGAATGTGGCTTGTGTTACTTAGTTTGTAAATTAAAGAAAAAGTTAATTGCAAAAGTTGGAGACCTTGGGGACACTGTTCAACCCACTATAGGTGCTTAAAAAGCAAAAGATTGGAACATTAGGAAAATGGAGATCTTGGGGAAAGATCTAATGGCCCATGCTATTAGACTTCTATTTTTCTACCTTCTTTTGTGTCAGTGGTTCTTAACCAAGAGGAGCAGTGGCATGGGCATTTGTACTTTGAGAAAGGTTTCCAGGTAATTCTGACATACCTCCTTTCTCCACCCCCTCTCCAAACCACACACCTCCATCCACTGGGGAACATTCTTATATACAATAGTGATTCCTGGCTTGGTTAACCTAGGGGGGCTCAAATAATCTCAAGCTATGATGCTATAATTTTTAAAAGAAGTAATAAATAAAATCACTGATAACGTATTTCACGAAATATTTAGAATTTTAATGCTGACTCAACCAGAAACACCTCTGCACAATAAAAAAGATCCAGTGGTTGTGTTTCTAGTGCCAGGTACCTAAAAGGTAATTGATTATAAGGCTTTATCCATGACAGAGGCTCATCCTTGGTTCAGGCATGGCCTTCTTTTTATTTATTTGCTTACCTGTCTGTTGAACAATTGGTTTGTTCAACAATAGATAACCGCATGCACACCACCCAGCACGACAGTGAGAACATTCGTAACTTCTAACATCCACCTACTTTGTCCTCCCTGTCTTGCACCCCGCCTCCCCCAGCCAGAAGTAACCACTACCTTGCAACTTGTGTTGGTCTTCCGTTTGCTTTTTGGAGCTACACTTTCACCACAATATAAATATTTCTTTAAAAGTGTAATGGGTAGTTTTCGTTGTTTGTTACTTTTTAAAAAGGTTTTTGTGGGATATGTAATCTCTCAGAATGTACTTTTTACTCAAATTACATTTCTACCATTCATTTATATTCGTTTTCTTTGCAGTAAGGTATTTTATTATATAAATGTACCACGACTTATCTGTTCTCCTGTCACTGGGTATGTGAATTTTTTCTAAGTTTTTGCTATCTTAAACAGGAATGCTTCCATGGACATTCTTATATGTGCCTCCTAATTGCATGGGTAATAATTTCTTTTTGAGTATATGCCTAAGAGTACAATTACTCATCGTAGATTACATGAATCTCCAAGTTTAGGAGATAATGCCAGATTGTTTTCCAAAGTGGCTGAACAAATTTATGTTCCCACCAGCAATACATAAGCCAATCTATTGATCCACCACCTTTCCAGTATTTGGTGGCTTTAGACTTTTTTAACTTGGCAATTGATTGAGTTTTAAATAGTATCTCATTGTGGTCTTGATTTTTGTTTTTTCATTTCACTAATCACTAATGAAATTGAGCACCTCTTCGTATGTTTATTGACCATATATTTTTCTCTTTTGGGAAGTAGCTATTCCTGGATTTTGTTCATTTTTCAGTTGCTTTTGTATGACCATTTATTAGCTTATAGATGTCCTTTATATATTCTTGCCATCAATTCTTTGCCAGGATATTGTGAATATTTTGTCTCAGTTTATTTTTTTATTTTCTTAAGGATATCTTTTCATATACAGAAGTTGTTAAATTTAGTATATCCAATTTATCATATCAAGACACCTGCTGTCATAGAAGTTGAAAGACGATGATAAGGGAAATTCTCCCAATGGTAGAGCTGTAGGCTGTGGACCTCATCATCCACTTTGTGCAAAAAGAAAAATGACCCAAGGTTAGAATATACACAGATTTATGGACAGTGGCAAATGCTTGGCTAGCTGGTCAGGGACGGTCCTAGCTTCCTAGAGCTGCCATATGAATGGCCACAAATTGGATGGCTTCAATCCACTCCCTCACAGTTTATCAGACCAGAAGTCTGAAATAAAGGTGTCAGCAGGGTTGGTTCTTCTGGGAGCTCTGAGAAAGTGTCCTCTGTCTCCCTCCTTCCTTCTGGTGGTCGCCAGCAACCCCAGGCCTTCCTTGACCTGTTGACTCATCACAGCAATCTCTGCCTCTAACGTCACCTTGCCTTTATCCATTTTTCTCTATATATCTCTCTGCGTCCTTGCCTCTTTTTGTAAGAACAGCAGTCAGGATGTTTTCAGGGTGATTCCAGGATGATTTCCTCTCAAGATTTTTCACCAATTATATCTGCAAAAGACATTATTTTCTGTAAAGGTCACATTCCAAGGTTCCCAGTAGAGATGAATTTTGGGGGAGAGGGAGACACCGCTCAATCCACTACAGGGGCCTCAAAGGAAAAAAGTTGGAACATCGGGAAAATGGAGATCTTGGAAAAAGGCACACAGTTGGACGTCAGAGAACAAGCACGAGGTGTGAAGAGTTTCATAGTCCGTGTTAACACCCAGCAAAGAGCACCGATATGGAAGGGGCACCAAACAGTCAGGTAGACAAGATGACTCAGCCAGTTGACATCAGTCAGCCTCTGCCATCTGCAACCCCCTCTTAACATGTAACGGCCAAGCGGATGAAGTAGCCTTCATGGCAGGGAGAGAGGCTACGCCTGTGTCCAGCAAGGCTCCCACTCACCCAGGCCGATTTGGCTGCCGACCCTGCAAACGTACAAACTGCAAACCAGAAAGACCCGTACCGACTGCTCCGTACGGCGTCGCACTTTCCTGCCTCTTGTTTTCCTCCCTTGGTCATTAATTCGTGGAAATTCCTGCAGACCATTTGGATGAGCTCTAATTCATTATTTTTAACAGCCACATAATATTCCGTGGCGGGCCAAGGCTTTCCCTGCTGGGCTGTCCTTTTAGACTGCAGCATCCTTGCCACCTCCCCTTGTGGCAGAAAAATGGGAGAAGCGGCCAAGAGCAACAAACCGTGAAGACACCTGAGAATGTCCTGTCTGACTCGTCTCCTGCCGACCACACGCTTCCCCGCCTCCTGCTGTCCTTTCCCCTGACACCCCAGAATCGAACAGTTCGGGGAAGAGCTGAATTTCTGCAACGGATAAGTTTAATCCCGGGAATTGAGTTATTTTTAAAATCCATGTCTGGCCACAAGCTGATATATTGCTACTGCTCCCTCGAATAAATTATAAAAACAGAGAAAACTCTTTGAAGAACTTTCCAGGAGACTTGGCAGTAAGATAACAAGTGTTGAAAAAGCTGCGAAAACATTCTCAAAAAGTCAAGGAAGGTCAAAGGCAAGTATCCAAAACTCTGGTGCGGAAGGTCATTTAGGTGCATTGGAGGATCACCACGAATGCACACATTTTTCTTAATGATAAGCTTCGATTGATTTAGGAAGGGGCAGTGGAGATGGCAAAAGGGAACCTGTCTACCCTCCTGTTGTCCTCAGGAAAGCAGCAGCTGCCACAGGATGTCCTTATAGGGCATTTGCTTCCTGTTGTCCCCTGAGTGAAGTCTGCCGGGACACACTAGGGCAAGCGGCATTTGTCATTTCCTGGAAGACAACCACAGGGCCGACTCTGTAATTAGCCAGAGGCCCTGCCTAGGTACCACAGCGGTAATCAGGCATCCGTCACTGGAAGAAGAATGTGCCGGCGCTCTGGGGAGATATGTTGGACTCGGAGAGTGATGGGGCCACACTGCATTTGTACAGATCGCATCAGGAAAGCTTTGCCTGCACAGAGGCGACAGGAAACATTTCTACGTGAGGCGATGAACGATCACCTCGGACTGCTGAGCAGTTCAGAATATCCAAATGGGGGCAAACATTCATGGAAGCAAATCAATATTTCTTGAATATTCAGAGATGTAGTTTATATTGGCAACACATCCTAGACAGTTTCGTAGCTTTTATGTCTTGCCTGTCTAGGTTTCAGACTGAAAAATCACTGCTCTCCCAGCTAACTGCTAGTTTTAAATGACTTCTAGGAAGAGCCCACCAACAATCTCATTTCCCTACAATGCGACAAACAATATATTAGCTACGGTTAGATCTGCTTCTGTGATTTCATAACAAACAAACCCATTCTAATTCCATGTCTAAAATACGTGGCTGTTTGTAATCTTTTCCCTTGGAAGCTATAACCCTTTGTTACAATAAATAATATATCAAATCGCCTTCCTGATTAAAAACTACATTATTTCATAATTTGGGTTTTTGTTCTTTTTCCTGTTTTGTTTTACTTCAAGTGTTAGATTTATGAAATTATTTCACAGTTTGATTTTTATTATCTCAAGAAATTTCTACAACCTTTTAAAAAAAAGATGGCTTTCAAACTTTAGCCCAGGGAATTTTTTCTTCATAAGAAATAGTCCCAGAGGGATAGACAGATAAAAGCAGATCTGTTCTGATGGGAAGCTTGGTGTTCTCCCTTCTGTCTGCACCACTCCCCGTGAACAAATGAATAAATCTGTCATAGTTGATGAGTTAACGTGATCGTTATTTTTTACTTATTTTGAAATAATCATAGACTCATAAGAAGTTGTGAAAATAGTACAGAAAGGTCCTGCTAGCCCTTTCCCCATCTTCCCCCCAAAATAACATCTTACTTAACTAGAAGCACATTATCAAAGCCAGAAACACTGTTAGTTGAACTATAGACTTTACTCAAATTTCATTAGTTTACACATGCACTCATTGTTTCATATAGTTCCATGAAATTTTATCACTTGTGTAGATACCATCACAACAAAGGAACCCTATTGCGATGCCCCTGTGTGGTCACACCTTCCTTCCGTCCCTGTCCCTAACCCCTGACAATCACCGATCTGTCTCCATTGACCTGATATCTATAATTTTGCCACTTCAAGAATGTTATATACGTGGAATCATACAGTATGTACTCCATTGAGATTGGCTTTTTTCGCTTAGTATAATGCGCTTGAGATCCATCCAACCTGATATGCATATGAATAATTCACTCCTTTGTATTTCAGAATAGCATCACATTGCAGAGATTTACCACGGTTTCTCTATCCATTCATTTTTTTTTTTTTTTTTTTTTGAGACAGAGTCTTGCTCTGTTGCCCAGGCCAGAGTGCTGTGGCATCAGCCTAGCTCACAGCAACATCAAACTCCTGGGCTCAAGCGATCCTCCTGCTTCAGCCTCCTGAGTAGCTGGGACTACCTACAGGCATGAGCCACCATGCCCAGATAATTTTTTTATATATATATTTTTAGTTGTCCAGCTAATTTGTTTCTATTTTTAGTAGAGACGGGGTTTTGCTCTTGCTCAGGCTGGTCTCGAACTCCTGAGCTCAAACAATCCACTTTCCTCGGCCTCCCAGAGTGCCAGGATTACAGGCGTGAGCCACCGCGCCTGGCCTATCCATTCACCTTTTGAAGGACATTTGTGTTGTTTCCAACTAGGGCTGTTGCAAATAAAGCAGCTGACAACATTTGTGTACAGGTTTTTGTGCGAATATTAAGATTTCATTTCTTTAGAATAAATGTCCAAGAGGGCAAATGCTAGACTGTATGGTAAGTATGCATTTAATTTTTATTAATAACTGTCAAACTGTTTTCCAGATTAGCTGCCCCATTTTACATTCCTACCAGCAATGTGTGAGAGATCTAAGTTTCTCCGCATTCTTGTCAACATTTAGTGTTCAGTATTTTTCTCCATGTTATTATGTATGTGAAGGGGTGCTCGTTTATTTTTAAGATCTTTACCTTTCCTTTCTTTGTATGTCCAAATTAAAATTGAGAACTATTTAAATAATTAAGAACAGTGTTTCCTAAACATAAAATTAGCATAAAGTACAAGTGATAATATGAACTCAGGGATAGCTATTGCAGACTGATTCTCAAAGGATGGCTTATACCAAGATCAATGATCTGGTCCTAGCTTCGGAGATTAGAAACTTTATTTTATTCATTGACCTAGAGATAAAAGGATATACACACATTGACCTGTGTCAAACAAACACCCAAGAGACTTAACCATAAGCTAACATATTAAGTATAACAACACTGACACACCCAGCCCAGAGAAAGGGTACTCATTGCCTCGGGCTCGGTGGGTCTACCCAAGAGCCCAAACCTCAGAGCAAATGTTTACAGAAGGAAAGTACAGGACATGGGATGTTCTTGTAGGCAAATTTATGAAGTTATCCTAGCCTGATAGAAGGATCCCTTCATTTTAGGTATTCCCTGACACCGAGGCACTCGAGCCCAGGTGACAGAGTGAGACTCTGTCTCCAAAAAAACAAGAGTAGTACAAGTTACCACCTCACACCCATTGCAATGGCTACTATCCAGAAAACCAAAAACCCAGAAACTAGCAAGCGTCGATGAGGCTGTGGAATAATTGGAACGTTTATGCATTGTCAGCAGGAATGTAAAAAGATACAGCCGCTGTGGGATATAGTCTGGTGGTTCCTCAAACAATGAAAAATCAAATTATCATGTGATCCAGCAATTCCGCTTCTGGGTAGATATCCAGGATAATTAAAAGCAGAGACTTGAAGAAATGATCCGTATACCCATGCTCATAGTAGCATTATTCCTAATCGCTAAAATGTGGAAGCCACCCAAGTGTCTATCAACAGATAAATGGATTAAGCACATTGTGTGTGTGTATGTATATATATGGACAAGGGAATATTATTCGGCCTCAGAAAGGAAGAAAATACCGACATACGCTACAACACGGATGAACACTGAGGACATTATGCCAAGTGAGATAACCCAAGTATGGTATGATTCCACCTCTATGAGATACTTAGAGTGGTCAAAATCATAGAGACAGAAAGCAGAATGGTTGTTAACAGGGGCTGGAGGGAGGGGGGAATGAAGAATTATTGTTTGCTGTGAATAGAGTTTCTGTTGCACAAGATGAAAAGGGTTCTGGAGAGGATGGTGGTGATGGTTGCATAATATTACAAATGTATTTTTTTGTTGTTTTTTTTAGAGAGACAGGATCTCGCTATGTTGCCTAGGCTGGAGTGCAGTGGCTGTTCGCAGGCATGATCACAGTGCTCTACAGCCTCAAACTCCTGGCCCCAAGCAATCCTCCTGCCTCAGTTTCCCCAGGAGCTGGAACTACAGGCACAAGCCACCACACCTAGCATTGCAAATGTATTTAATACCACTGGACTGTACATTTAAAAGTGATTAAGGGCTGGGTGAAGTGGTTCATGCCTGTAAATACCAGAGTTTTGGGAGGCCGAGGCAGGAGGATCACTTGAGGCTAGGAGTTCGAGACCAGCCTGGGCAATATAGCGAGATCCCACCTGTACAAAAACATTAAAAAATTTTCCAGGTGTGGTGGCACATTCCTATAGTCTCAGCTGCTTGGGAGGCTGAGGCAGGAGGATCACTTGAGGCCAGGAGTTCGAGACCAGCCTGGGTAACATAGCAAGATCCCATCTCTACAAAAAATTTTAAAATTAGCCAGGCATGGTGACACATGCCTATAGTCTCAGCTGCTTGGGGGGCTGAGGCAGGAGGATCACTTGAGGCCAGGAGTTCAAGGCTGCAGTGAACTATAATGATGCCACTGCACTCCAGTCTGGTTGACAGAGTGAGACCCTGTCTCTAAAAAAAAGTAAAAATAAAAAATAAATGAAAATGATTAAGATGGTAAATTCTATGTTATTTATATTTTATTACAAGAAAAAAAAATCAGGTGAAAAAAAGAGTGCTAGAAGCTGCCTTTTATTGCGCACTTGCTATACGCCAGGTTCTTCCTGATTGATTTACCTAAACTGCTTCACCGAATCCTCATAACCATCCTGTGTGCTGAGTAATTCACCTCGTTTGAAAATGGGGAAGCTGAGGCAAAATGAGGTGAAGTATCTGGCCCTAAGCT